>JBBMKA010061638.1:0-17346 GCA_037833695.1 Sechiopsis laciniata
TGTGTTTTTGAAAGCTACTTTTTTTAGTTTTTAGAATTCCTTTAATATTTTAAAAACATTTTTAAAATTTTAAAAACTAAAACTAAAATTGGTTATCAAACAAACCTGCTTTTAAAATATTAAAAACAAAAACAGAAAATCAAAAACGAAATGGTTATCAAACGGGGAGTTAGTTTTTTTCGTTCACCTGTGTAATTCCAGAGAATATGTAGACAAAAAGAATTGATAGTGGAAGAGCTTACTTATTCTAACATTAGAAAGATGAAAGTCTTATCACCTTCATAAAAAATATGAGTTCTCATTATTACCGAATGATTTTGACATAGAAGCTCATGTTATCTAATATGTTATAAGAGTTTTTTTTTTCTTTTTTTGATATTCATGTTATAAGAGTTTATTAAATTCAAGTGAGTATTGAATTCAACCCAATCAGATAACCGGTCCATAAACTAAAGAGAAACTATCTAGAGAAATATGTTGGAGACCCTTATCTTGTCCGACCTTGAAAAGATGGGTAGCGATCACAAAAAAATGTTAGCCACTCCACCTGAAGATGAATTCCAAAGTGAGATCCTCCACACTTACATGTAATATTATATATACTCTTCATTGTAAAAAAAATACACAGAGAGACTAAATTTCTTTTACAAAAGGCATGTAATTTTTAGAAAATGATTTATATATATATATACCTCATAAGATAAAATACCGTTCATATAATAAATATATTACATGGTATGACACAAAGGAAGGACTTGGCTTTGATATAGGTATCAGGCGCAGTTGGAAAGAAACCAAGCCTCATAGAATTTGACGCCGGAGTAGCACAACTCTCTTCAAAATTTGGCATCAACGCCGGGCGTGAATACCTAGCAATTGTCATGAAGCCTTGGCCAAAAAAGACTACAATGTATAAAAAGGATGTGTGAACTCAACATTAATATCTGGAAGATGAGAAAGTTTTACCCTCTCTTTGTCACCTTCGCCAAGTTGTAGTTGCGGACACTTACCAACATACAAACTACATAATTTGGTTAGACGTAGCATTACTTGTTTGGAAGGTAGTCGTTTCAAATTCTCGCAATCATAAAGACGCATACTATTCAAACATACAAGGTTCCCTAACCATTCTGGCAAAGCTTCAATGCAACAAAATTTTTCAAGTACCAGGGACTTCAAAGTAGTCAGATGTTGAAGTTGTTGAGGAAGTTGGGTCATTGCACTGCTCAACTCATCAACTAAACATAGTGATGTGAGGGAAGAAAGGTGCATGAGGAAGCTAAAATCATAATTTTGTATGCATCCACTAATTCCCATTTTCTTTAACTTCATGAGGTGGGCTAACCCTTCTGGCAGCTTCTGTAATGGACCAATGCTTAAATGTAACAACGTGGACATATTTTGCAAATTGATTAGCAAATTTGAATTGTGGTGTATCCATAAACTTTCTATGGAACGACAATTCAATAAACCAGTTGGAAGTTCTGTCAATTGGTTACAATGTGAAATCTTCAAACATTTAAGGTATTCGACATCATTCTCATCACAAAACCCAAAAAGATTTGGAATGTTTAATAATTTGTGACAACTATTAATTTCCAATATTTTAAGATTGGGAAAAGTTGAAACATTTGATGAACCTGTTACTTCTTCCCAGTCATCTAAGTTGATCATATATCTAACCGTAAATTTCTCCAACTTTGGAAATATGGCCCTTCGATTTGAATCATTTCCATAGAATTCCTGGCCAATCCTTCGAATACTTCCCAAGCCATAAATCTTCAGTTCTTTTAGATTGCTTAAATTTCCAAGCATTGGAAGTGTTTCACAATTTTTACAAAAATGTAGTCTTACTATCCTTAAATTCTCAACAAATATTTTGTTGGGCAAACATGTTCCAGCAAAGTTAAACAGTTCCAATGATTGAAGGTTTTTGTGTGGTTGGAGTCCTTTCAACACTTCCAAGTCATTGTAACTATTGTCTTTTCTCTTAATAGACCAAAAAAACTCTATATTGTCTAGTTTCTCTTTGTCTACCAATTTTGCTTTACTACTTTCATCTTCACTTTTGACTTGATCCAAGCAATAAAGTTTCAAACTACCTTTCAAGTTATTCAAGGGTCCAAGTTCAGTAATATTACAACCCTTCTCAAGCCCGACTATAAAACTTGACAATGTTTGGAGCTGAGTCATCTCACTTAAATATGGAGGCATTTTCTTCAAAGACGTCCAATATTCCAAATGCCTTAAATTAACTAGTTCACTTAAATTTTGTGGAAGGTGCACAATTGGTGTCCCAATCTTCAGTGTTTGCAAATTATAAAGCAAAGCAATAGATTTTGGAAGTTTAATTATTCCATTGTCTCTGATTTCGAGATATCTCAAGTGCTTTAACTCACCAATTGAATTTGATAACTTGTAAATAGTCCCTGGACCGCTGATCAAAACACGCAAAGGAAGAAAGTTGATGATCTTCTCATCCATCATTATATCTTTTTTGTCAACGGGCAATCTACTTATCCCCTCCTTCCAAAGTTCCTCATCTACTAAATTGGTACGATTTAGTTGCAATTTCTTATCACTCGAAATCGTGCAAGCAATATCATGTAGAAGATCATGCATCTTGCCGTACATAATTCTCCCTCGATCATCCATAACGATATCTTGAAATAAACAACGAGACAACAAGATGTTGAAGTACATATCTCCTACATTTTCGGTTGTTATATTAATTCTTCCTTCTTGTGGTTGAATAAATCCTTGTGCCATCCACATTTGGACTAGTCTATCTTTTTCAAACACAAAATCTTTTGGAAAATTTGAACAATAAGCAAAACATTGTTTCAATGAAGATGATGGTAGACGGTCCACACTTAATTTTAATACGGATAAAACCAAATTTTCCTCTTGTAATGGAGTTTGCATTATACTTTCCAATGTTTTCAACCATCTTTCGTCATCTCCTTCAAATTTTACGGCTCTTCCCAAAACTCTAGCAACCAAAGGTATGCCACCAATTTTTTTAACCAACTCTTTTCGTATGACATCCATGCTTGAGGTCATCGATAGTCCATTTGCACTTGCACTTTCCTTAAACAAGGACCAACATTGATAATCAGATAATTTACTTAAATGATGACTAGGAAGTGTTTCCATGATCTTTGCAACATCAACACTCCTTGTAGTAACAAGAATAGAACTATTGTCAGATTTTCCAGTGATATTGATCAAACAAGTCTTTAACTCATCCCACAAATAAGTATTTTCGTTCCAAACATCATCAAGCACAAGAAAGTATCTTTTACCGTGCATCTCTTTTAGGAGTTTCTGAAGTAAGACTTGCCTATTGTCGAGGTCATTGGACATATCTGTTAAATTCTGTAAGATTGCTCCCAAAATTTTGTTGACAACAAAAGGCTCAGACACACAAACCCATATTGTTTTATCGAAATGTTTTTTGACTAACTCATGATTAAAAACCAACTTGGCTAAAGTTGTTTTTCCCAGTCCACCCATTCCAACAATGGGTAAAATAGACCTAAATTGTTGATCGCTGGCATCAATCAATTTTTTCACTATACTTTCAACTTCAACATCCCTTCCCACAACTTCATATTCATCAAGCCCTGAAGTAGTCTCTCGAAACTGACTTATAAAATCAATCTCATGTTCTACAAATTCATTACCGACTAATCCTAAAGGACCAGCAGCAGAGTAATGTTTGTGTAACAAATCCAGAACATTCTTCATCTTTTTCGCCATCTTGAGACGAAAAATAAAAGCATTATTAGAAGGTGAGACGAGATTGCGTACCTGCTTGATTTTTCCGATCTGCACTTTTTGTCGAAGATGTTCGTAAACAATTTCATCTAACAGATCGTCGGCTTGATAAACAAGAACTTGAAGATCATCCACCCACATTTGCACAGAACCATGATGTAACTTCCTGGTGTTGATATCGCTTAAGAGAGCTTCGGCCTTGAGTAGCTCTTTCCTCAATTTTGATAGCTCTTCCTCCAAGCCCCATGCGAGGCTGATTTGCTCAGCTGCAAGTTTCACCACTTTCTTCAACACCTCCTGTACACCAAAAGTCCATATAAATTCAGCCATTAATTCTTCTGTTTAGTTCTCTCTCAAAAAAGTTGCTCAAGTGATTTGGGGGGAAGAATTTGATCTAAAATATCCAAAGGGTCTATGGACCAAAATACATCAAGTCTTTGTACCTAGCAGCAGCTGGCAAGTGGCAACAACCAATTATTGCTTTCAATTTTGAAGTAAGTGTGAAAGCAATGCTATGAGGGGTGCATTTGGGCCATTAATGACCCATCGTTTATAATAGAGTGTGGGTTGGCTCATACTCAAAAGCTGCAGTTTTATAATACTTTTGTGGTCGCTATGATAGCTCATGTCCTGTACCACAAAAATCCAACGAAATTAACACTCAAAAGATTGCTCAGACTATTTTGGGGGAAAGAATTGGATCTAAACTCTAAAGTTGTCTGCTTGTGAGTTGACTTGAACTGGGAACATGGGAAGCTGGATAAAAATATCTAAGTACTATTTTGGTAGCTCTATTTTCATATTTTGTTTTATTTTAATCCTTAGGCTTTCAATCGTCCAATTGTAGTCCCTCCCGAAACGAGGAGGATGAGATGTTTGGGGAAATTGATCAAATCAAACTAGAAATTCAAATCTCTGAATCAAGAAAAAAATCCACATGAGAGTTCAAGCAATTAAACATGGTAAAAATAAAAGAACATACATTGCAATACAGTAGAAAAACGAAAGCGGCAGTGACTAAACCTCAATTACCTGATTGGAAACAAGATAGAGAAGCAAATCCATTATATTCGAGATAAAAGGTGTTACGATTAAAGCAGAATCCAATATTAGGATTTCGCAATTTTGCATCAAAATAAAAATTGTACAACATTCAAAACGAACCCAAAACCACTCCGGCGAGCCGCAAGATTCTAGATATCGCCGATTTCTTTCTCCGTCGACACCTTCCTCTCCAAACCAATTTCTCTTCTCCTCGTCGGAACGGACCATTTTTTTTAACGACTAAACTGAACAAAATTTAATAAAAATTAACAGAGAATGGTTAAGTAAAGGGGATTAAACTATAATTTTTATACTTAGATTTCAGAGCTTTGGTCAATTTTTGTTCAGACTTCTAGTCTTAAAACATAATTCTTTTTTAAAAACTATAATTTAATTCGTATGATTAAGTAAAACCTAAAACTAAAAGAGCCTAGATTCTCAAAAAAAAAAAAAAAAAACTACAAGAGTCTATATCATTGGTAATTTTTGGGGAATTAAGTGAACACAAATGATTAATTTGTGTAAATTGTGTTTTTTTAAAAAAAACATTGAGTTAGCCAATTATCTTACATAATCAACCGATTTTCGAGATCGAACCTGTGACGTTGGTGATGAACTGATTTACAACTAAACAATGAAATCATTGCACTACTGACCCATTCAGAAACTTATATAATCATTGTTGACACTTGATAGGTAACTTCAACTCATTTAAATTTATAATTTAATATTTGTCCTTTTTATAGTTATTGATTGCTATCTAAGAAAATATAACTGTAACGATTAAATATTATAGTCTAGTGAAGTTTCTAGATTTCATTCTTTTATCCTGGATGAACAAAGAAAAATCTGCATATTTCTTTGTTGAGTAAGATCAAAACACGCACTTTGTTCAAATATAAACGTGGTAAATTTATGACCACTAAATTTTACTTGAAACCCAAATTTATGAGTATAGGTCAGTGCACATTGTTGACAAGATATTACAAATCATTTCAAGAGATTTCATATCCAAATTAATAAATTTGTGAGTTAGAAATAGAGTGTTTCTTTCTATCGAATGGATGAGTGACGCATTGGTTTTATAGTTTAGTTATAAACCAGTTCAACACCAACGTCACAGGTTCGATCATGAGAATCGATATTTTTTCCATTTTCCTCAATATGTTCTCAAAAAAAGAAGAAGAAATGGAGTGTTTCTCCTTGTAAAAAAGTTTGTTGCTACTTTTCTCCTATTTTTATAAAGTGAAGTTCTTCACGTGATTATTGTCCTAATTTATTTAAGAATATTCCACATAAAATCATTGTGTCTCTTTTTCTTCCTTTTTATTTAATTCTTACGATATAAATAATCACAGAACTATCCCCAAGAGTGAAATTCAACGATGAAGACAAATGGTATACAAACACCACATTTGCGGTCAACAATGGTTACATTTTTCCAATATCTTAACCTGATATTTTCTATCTGTTCAAACAATCTGAAAATTGTAAGCTATTTGAGTGAGAAAAAAGTGGTGGGCAAAATCAAATAATACAGAAAATAGTGTTAGAGAGTAGACATGATGATTTACAGTGGTTCGATCAATAAACTTACTTCACTTGCAAATGATCGAAATATTTCTTTTCTAATCAGTCTCATTAAATTAGAATAATAAAGGAACATGCAAAGTACTTCAATGTAAATATAAAAGAGATATTAGTTCAAAGAAAGCCACAAAGATAAAAAGAGGACAATTATGAACTGTAAAACAAAATTCCTCCAAATTGTTTTAAAATAAAAGCACAAATTAATATAAACATTAAAGAAAAGATCCCTTTCCACTCTTCAGAATTTCTTCACAATTGTCTATCCAAGAAATTTCAAGGTGGCCTTACAAAATGTTGGAAGATTCCCTCTCAAGTTCCAATACCACCCAAGTTAGCTTTATATATGGCTTACAATGACTCCCTAGCCCAAACTAACCATGTTATTACAATATGTGATTCAAAAGTACATAAACTTTGTTGTATCAAGAGAAAACACCTAAAATTAGTGCTTTACCAATCTACCCTCTCTTCTTTCCAATTCTTTTTCTAACAATTCTGATAGCTTCTGCATTGGACCAATGTTTAAACATAACAACTTGTCCAAATTTTGCAAATTCAAGGTCAAGTTGGAACAGTTGTCTACTCTCAAATCTTTGATGGAACGACAATTTTGTAGACCATAGGGAAGTTCTGTCAATTGGTCACATTGTGAAATCATCAATGACTTGAAATGCACGACACCATTTTCATCACACGAACCAAAAAGATCTGGAATTTTTAGTAACTTGGGACATCTATTAATTTTCAACTCTTTAAGATGGGGAAAAGTTGTAACATTTGATGCAACTGACATTTCTTCCCATCGCTCTAAGTTGATCATGTTGTAGAGTTCAAATTTCTTCAACTTGGAGACGATGGTCCTTTGATTTGTATCATTTCCATAGAGTTCAATGTCAATACTTCGTACACTTTCCAAACCATAAATATAAAGTTCTTTTAGGTTGTTTAAGTGCCCGAGCATTGGAAGTGTTTCACAATTCTTACAATAACATAGTTTTATTATTCTTAAATTCGCAACAAATATCTTGTCAGGCAAATACTTGCCTGCAAAGTTGTAGAGTTTCAATGTTTGGAGATTTTTGTTTGGTTGAAGTCCTTCCAACACTTCCAAATCATTATAACTCTCATCTTTTCTTTTGTCAGACCAATCAAACAAGAAGTTTTCCAAGTTCTTTTTTTCTACCAATTTTGCTGTCATAGCTTCCTCTCCACTTTTGATTTTCTCAAGACAATAAAGTTCCAAACTACATTTCAAGTTTTTCAAAGGTCCAAGTTCGCTAATATTACAACCCTTCTCAAGCCCCACTACAAAATTTGATAACATTTGAAGCTGAGTCATTTGACTTAAATACGGAGGCATTTTCTTAACGGTTGTCTCAAACTCCAAATGTCTCAAATTGACCAATTTCCTTAAATTCTTTGAAAGATATTGAATCCACGTCTTTTTTATCTTCAATATTTGCAAATTATAGAGCAAAACAATAGATTTGGGAAGTTTTTCTATTGCAATGTGTGCAATTTCAAGATATCTTAAGTGCTTTAACTTACCAATTGAATTTGGTAACTCGTAAATATTTCTTGAACTAATGATCAAAACACGCAGTGGAACAAAGTTGATAATCTTATCATCGATCACTTGCTCATTTTTTAGAACTGACACTTTGTTACAAACCATCATGCATAACTTCTTGTTTCCAACTTCTTTACTCCACTTCTTCCAAAGTTCCCCGTCCACTAAATTGGTACGATTTAGTTGCAATTTCTTATCACTCGAAATCGCACAAGCAATATCATGTATAAGATCATGCATCTTGCAACTTATAATTCTTCCTTGATCATCTTTATCGATATCCTGAAATAAGCAACGAGACAACAAGATATTGAAGTATATGTCTCCTATATTTTCAATTGTTATGTTGGTGCTTTCTTTTCGTGGTTGAATAAATCCTTGTGCCATCCACATTTCAATTAGGCTTTCTTTTTCAAACACAAAATTCTTGGGAAAATTCGAACAATAAGCAAAACATTGTTTTAATGAAGATGTGGTAGACGATCCACACTTAATTTTAATATGGATGAAACCAAACTCTCCTCTTGTAGTGAAGTTTTTATTACACTTTCCAATGTTTTCATCCATGTCTCATCCTTTCCTTCAAATTTTATAGCCCTTCCCAAAACTCTTGCAACCAAGGGTATGCCACCAACTTTTTTAACCAACTCTTTTCGAATCACTTCCAAACTTGAAATCCTCCATTCTTTGCATGCACTTGCACTTTCCTTAAACAATGACCAACATTGATCATCGGATAATTTGCTTAAATGATGACTTGGAAGTGTTTCCATGATCTTTGCAACCTCAACACTCCTTGTAGTCACAAGAATAAAACTATTTTCAGATTTTTCAGTGATCTTTATCAAACAAGTGTTCAACTCATCCCACAAATAGCCTTTTTCGTTCCAAACATCGTCGAGCACAAGAAAATATGTTTTTCCATTCATCTCTTTTTCGAGTTCTTGAAGTAAGACTTGCTTATTGTCCAAGCCATTGGAAGCACCTGTTAAATTTTGTAAGATTGCTCCTAAAATCTTGTTAACCACAAAAGGCTCAGACACACAAACCCATATTGTTTTATCAAAATGTTTTTTGACCAACTCATGATTAAAAACCAACTTGGCCAAAGTTGTTTTTCCCAATCCACCCATTCCAACAATGGGTAAAATAGACCTAACTTGTTGATTTCTGGCATCAATCACTTGTTTCACAATACTTTCAACATCAACCTCCCTTCCCAAAACTCTATAGTCATCAAGATGTGAAGTAGTCTCTCGAAACTGGTTGATAAAATCATTCTCTTGTTCTACAGATTCACTACCAACTAATCCTAAAAGACCAGCTTCAGAGTAATGTTTGTGTAACATATCCATAATATTCTTCATCTTTTTCGCCATCTTGACACGAAAAACAAAAGCATTATTAGAAGGATAAACAAGATGTTGAAGATCTTCTAACCATATCTTCACAGAATCGTGATGTAACTTTCTGGTGTTGATATCGCGTAAAATGGCTTCGCCCTTGAGTAGCTCTTTCCTCAGTTTCAACAGCTCTTTTTCCAAGCCCCATACGGCGCCGATTTGCTCAGCTGCAAGTTTCACCACTTTCTTCAACACTTCCTGTACAGCAAAAGTCCATACAAATTCAGCCATCAGCTCCAATGCAATTCTCTTTCCTAAAATTACTCAAACTATTTTAGAAAAAAAAACTCAGATCTAAAAATTTGCAAGGTATATGAATCAAAAGTAGTTTGTTTGAAAGTCAATGTGAACTTATAACAGGGATGGCTGCATTGAAATAACTGATAATAAAGACTTACAAAAATAAAGAAAGTCAGCAGCTGGCAAGTGGCAGCAACCAATTGCTTTCAATATTCAATTCACTTTGAAAACAATGCATTTAGAGCGCGCATGAATAATAGGAAATTGTTTTAGATTTTTAACATAAACATATGGATTAAATTTTAATTTATTAAATTATACCAACTATATTCTAACTTTTAAAATTATGAAACTACACTCCAACTTTCTTCCGACTACATGGATCAAGCTTATAATTTACCTAATATTTTTTTCTAAATGGAAAAATATACTTAAGGTAACAAAAATAAATGGTCAAACCATGAGTTTCTTGTGTATGAATTTGGGTCAATAATTAATTAGAATTGTAATGCTCCAAAACTAGGATTCGAATCAAGATTTAAAATGAATATTCAACCCACAAAATAGCTTACATTAGAATCATGGAATGTTGTAGTTTATCTAAATCACCATTTAACCCAAAATTTTAAGCTACTGGATTGAAATAAAGTTAATTATATCGACCAACTATCCAAATTTGGGAATGTTTATCAGTACATGACATAATGTTGAAATGTCATTGCTAGGAAATGTTTTTCAGTACATGACAGAAAATAACAAATTTGGGAATTCAATCATCATAATAGAGTCTCATGTGTTCAATGTGGAAATACTAATAGCCATAATATTAAATACTCTCCAACAAATTTCACTTCAACTTATTTTGAGGGGCAATAGCAACAAGAGGTTATTTTCCTTATTCAGATGCATTGAATTATAAGGAATATTATCCTGTATCCACCACCTGAGGAAGGAGTAATCATCCAAATTTGAAGAGCTACTTTTAGGAAACACGACCAAAAGTAATAATGTTACTCTTCAAAGTCAAGGTGAAACACTCCAAAGCTTAGAATTGAAATTGGGGAGAGCTGTGAGCTGAGCTAAAAATCAAATGCTTGAAACATCTAATTTTCATCGTGGTCAAAAGCTGAAATACTAAGAAGGGATAGATTCAATCCCGATGATCATTTATCTAAAAATTTTGTTTCCTTGACAGCTGTTGATGCAAGAAAAGAGTTCGCCAAATCAATCACAAATTTGTTTTACCGAGAATGATTATACCTGCAAAAAGAAGAGATTAACAGTAATGTAGTGGTGTGTCCCAACCACTCCAACGCAAGTCAGTTACAAAATGATTGTGAGAACTTTTAAAAAGTAGTTTAGTTGAGAGAGTGAAGTTTAGAATCCCACATATCTCTTCTTGGTCTCGCCTCTCACCTTAACACGAGTTTGAGAGGAAGAGAACTGGTTCTTCAATATTATTCATGATGGAAAAACCTAGAGGATGGTCATACAAGAGTTAGTACTTTAGAGCTTAACCAAGTGAGTTGAGATAACTATGGTACAAGTAATAAAAATAATAAAACAACTTGAACAAATATAGAAGTATCTTGTTACCTATATCTTGGTCATGCAAGTGTGCATAGTTGATGCGGTCAAAGCCTTGGTAATCATGTTAGCAAGCTGAGAAGTTGTTCAAACAGGTAGAAGCTTTGCCAAACCTTGATTATTAATCTGGTTACGAACAAATGACAGTCAATTTTGATGTGCTCTATAAGTCCGTGCAAAGCTTGTTTCGCACCAAGGACAATAACAACATCATTATCACAAAACACTAAGGCAGGAGCAGAGGATTGAATCTGTAAATCAACAAATAATAAAATTTGGTATGGTTTGAAAGTGGATGGAGAGAATTTTTCTAAACTACATTAATCTCTGTCTATTCTTTTCCTATCACTCATAATTTGTTTTGATTCATCTCAATTATAACATATAATGATTATTACAGGGCAGAGTAGAGAAATGGAGATGAGCACAACAACTGATAGTAGAGAATGCAACCAACTAGCAACATTTGATACAGCGGCTAATGATAGGGAAGTGGCAGGCCCTTCAGCAGGAGTGGAGGTGCTCGATGACACATCACTGACTGGTGGGAGTGGCGGGCCGACGAGAGTTGCAGCATCCAATGGCGCCAACGGAGGATTGATAGGTGGTCTAGCTTCTTTCCCCCACCATATATATCAGTTCACCAATTTCAATTGGTAAGATTGGATATACATGCAAGGCTGATTTGCTCAGCTGCAAGTTTCACCACTTTCTTCAACACTTCCTGTACAGCAAAAGTCCATACAAATTCAGCCATTGCTTCTTCTTCAGTTTAGTTCTCTCTGGGAAAAGGATTAGATCTGAAATCTTTTTTTAAGTGGCGTCTTCAACTCTTCTTGTTTTGTCTCTTCTCACTTCTTCATACCTTCAAAAACCTGCCCCAACATGAAGTCCGGATAGAATATAAGATTTACAAGGTAAACAAAAGCTTACACCATTTCCATACTGATTTATTCATATTATAATTGAACTACATTCGAAAAAGTGTCAAATGATACCAGCTATAAGATAACATTTGAAACTGGAAAAATAAGTTAACTGAAGAGCTGAAACGTTAACCAATATGGTCACACTGAAAATATCAATTACTAATTATTTAAAGCCATTACATACATGATACATGCCCAAGAAAATCAGTACTCTGTAAACCTTATTTCAGTATCTTATATGATTTCCTTGATTAGAAAGTCTCCTATTCTAAATCCTGCTCGTTTTAGCTCTATAGTACAAGCGAAAGGCAATTATTAAAAAGGTAAAATCTAAAAGTTCAAACAAGCAATTAACAATACATAATCTAAGTTCCCAAAAGGTAGCGCAGTGGTCGAAAATTTGTGCTTTGAATGTGTGCTCCCATCGAGGTCAAACGTTCGAGATTCAACTATGACATTAATTCGTAGATACTTTCAATGTCTCTATTCTTTCATAGAGCAATACACTCTGGCACCGATTAAAAACAAGAAAATCAAAACAGTAATAATGTAAAATATGATAAAAATAAGAAATAGAAACCTTCTTGGCATGCGATGAGCTAGGATTAGCATCAGCACCAATGGAAGAACCAGGAGAAGGCTGGGGAACATTAGCAGCAAATGGAGAGAAATTGAAGGGGCCATCCGCATAAGCATAAGCAGAGTGATTTTGAGATAAAGATGCAGAGGCTGCAATGCCGGAAATTAAACACATTCCATATCTTGTCTTTAGATTCGAACCACTCATAAAAACTAAATTTTAATTTTTGAAATCGTAACGATTGAAGTCTATTTTAATTTTTTTTAGATTACAATATGTTATGAAAACAACAATTAGCAATCAATAAAGCAAACGCGAGAGAAGAAGAAAGAGCACACAAAATAACGTGATTTAGTAATGTTGTGTTAGCTAGTCTACAGGCAGTGAGAGGGAGAACAATTTTATTGAGAGGAGACGTAATATAGATTTACACAAATGAACATCATAATACGCATAATACAGCTAGGGTTTAATTCGGGTTTATATACGCACTCTCATTAAACCCTATTATAGAATGCATAAACTTAAATCAGAATAACGCTGCAGAAACAGAATGCTCTGCGGAGTGCGCTTGCGTATCGAAATGCATTTTTCGCAATGGGGGCGTTGCCCCCGCACCTCCACTCGCTGACCGAGCATTGGTACGTTCAAGATTTCATAGTCATTAGGTATACACTGATTTCGCTGAGCTACTCTTCTCACTAGCAAAACTATAAGAGCTAATGATCAAATTTATAGTTTACTCTAATTTTTTTTTTTTAAATGGGAACATGTATTTGTAGTTACAAAATAAATGGCCAAATTATGTATGAGTTTGGGTCAATTAATTATATAGTATGATTTATTAAATAGACTTGTATACTTATAATTTAGTGTCTAGTCTTTATAAAATACATTTAGTATGTCCTTAAAACTCTGTCAAATAAAATTTTAAATTGTTGTCCAATAACTTATTCCACTCAAAATTTAAATTTCAATTAGATTCATCAAGCACTTTATAAAAATTCAAATACTAAATAGAAATAAATTTGAAATTTCATGACAACTTCACGTGGTCGGTTCCTAGTTTTTTTTTTTTTTTTTTTTTTTCTTCGTTCAGCTGTGTAATTCAGAAGAATATGTTGGAAAAAATAATTGTTCTCACCTTGTGTTACATTCAAAAGACAGATGGGGAGTCCATCATCTTCAATAAAAAAAATGTGGTTCTCTTTATTATCAATTAATTTTTAAGATAGAAGTTCATATTATCTAAAATATAATATCAGAATTTATTAAATTTAAGTATTTGATCTAATCCAAACTAATAAACGGTCTAATCCTATGGTATATTGGAAATTCATTGCTTCACCTTAGTAAGGTGGGGAGTCATCACTCCTTTATAAAAAATTAACTATTTCACTTGAAGAAGATTATAACCTGAGATAATACCATGGTAAATTATAGATTTGGTCTCTATAATTCGAAGAAGATTAGAATTTAGTCCAAATGAATTCAAAACTAGAATTTAGTCTCTATGATTTTAAAGACTATTTTTTAGATTTTAGCAAAATATAACAACTAAAATTTAATTTAAAAAATTATTGGGACTAAATTAAGACTTTCTTCCAAACACAGAAAGTAAATTCTAATTTTTGAAACTATAAAAACTAGATTCTAATTTTTTTTTTCTAATAATTGCCCGGTAATATTATCCTCTTTCATTATAAAAAGCACACAAGGACTCTATCAATTTTTAAAAATGCATGTAATTCTTAGAAAACAGATTAATATATATATATACCTCATAAGTTAAACATACCATGAAAAAAGGGTGGACTTGAATTTGATATTCGGTACCCGATGCAGTTGAAATGAAACCAAGCCTCAAAGAACATGACGCCGAAGTAGCGCAATCCTCTTCAAAATTTTAAGGTCGAGGTATTAACGTCGGGAGTGAATACCTAACAATCCTTGCGAAGCCTTCGCCAAAAAACACTACAACGGGCACCTCCGAACATTGAACTCAACACTAATATCTGGAAGATGGGAAAGTTTTAGCCGCTCTTTGTCACGTTTTCCAAGTTGTAGTTGCGGACACTCCATAAAACACAAATAACATAATTTGGTTAGACGTAGCATTGCTTGAGTAGAAGGCAGCCGTTTCAAATTCTTGCAATCATTAAGATTCAGAATTTTCAAACATACAAAGTTTTCTAACCATTCTGGCAAAGCTTCAATGCAACCAAAATTTTCAAGAGTTAGAATTTCCAAAGCACTCACGTGTTGAAGTTGTTGAGGAAGTTCGGTCATTGCAGTGCTCAACCCATCAACTAAATGAAGATTTTTTAGGGAAGGAAGGTGCATGAAGAAGTTAAAATCATAACTCTCTATGCATCCAATAATTTTCATTTCCTTCAACTTTTTGAGGTTAGCTAACTCTTCTGGCAACTTTAGTAATGGACCAATGACTAAATGTAACAACATGGACATATTTTGCAAATTGAACATCAAATTTGAATTGTAGTGTATCCATAAATATTCAATGGAACGACAATTTTGTAAACCAATTGGAAGTTCTGTCAATCGGTTACAATGTGAAATGTCCAATGATTTAAGGTGTTCGATATCATTCTCATCACAAAAACCAAAAAGATTTGGGATGCTTAATAATTTGTGACAACGATTGATTCTCAACCGTTTAAGATAGGGAAAAGTTGTAATATTTGATGCAATTCTTACTCCTTTCCATTGTTCTAAATTGATCATTTTTTCGAGAATAAATTTCTCCAACTTCGAAAAGATGGTTTTTGTATTTGAATCACTTCCATAGAATTCTTGGCCAATGCTTCGAATACTATCCAATCCAGAAATAAAAAGTTCTTTTAGGTTGTTTAATTGTCCAAGCATTGGAAGCGTTTCACAATTTTTACAAAACTCTAGTCGTATCATCCTTAAATTCTCAACAAATATTTTGTTGGGCAAACATGTTCCTGCAAAGCGAATGAGTTTTAATGATCGAAGGTTTTTGTGTGGTTGGAGTCCTTTCAACACTTTCAAGTCATTGAAAATCTTGTTTTCTCTCTCTTTAGACCAATGAAACTCTAGATTCTCCAAGTTCTCTTTGTCTACCAATTTTACTTTACTAACTTCCTCTCCACATTCTACATTATCCAAACAAAGAAGTTCCAAACTACCTTTCAAATTATTCAAAGGTCCAAGTTCAGTAATATCACAACCCTTCTCAAGCCCGACAGTAAAACTTGACAACGTTTGAAGCTGAGTCATCTGACTTAAATATGGAGGCATTATCTTCAAATGCCCTCGAAATTCCAAATGCCTCAAATTAACCATTTCTCTTAAATTTTGTGGAAGATGCTCAATACTATTAATATTTATTTTCAATGTTTGCAAATTATAAAGCAAAACAATAGATTTTGAAAGATTTCTTTTATCATTGTATAAAATTTCGAGATATCTCAAGTGCTTTAACTTACCAATTGAGTCTGATAACTTGAAACTAGCCCATGAGTTTATGACCAAAACACGCAAAGGAACAGAGTCGATAATCTTAGCATCAATCCATTTCTCTATTTTGTTTCCAATTTTTTCACTCTCCTTCCTCTGAAGTTTATAGACCTTTAAATTTGTACGATTTAATTGATACTTTTTATTGCTCGAAGCCGCACAAGCAATATCATGTATAAGATCATGCATCTTAAAACTCATAATTCTCCCTCGATCATCCTTACTGACATCTTGAAATAAGCAACGAGACAACAAAATATTGAAGTACACATCTCCTACATTTTCCATTGTTACGTTGCTTCTTCCTTCTTGTGATTGAATAAATCCTTGTGCCATCCACATTTGGACAAGCCTTTCTTTTTTAAACACAAAATCTTTAGGAAAATTTGAACAATAAGCAAAACATTGTTTCAATGAAGGTGATGGTAGACGATCCACACTTAATTTTAATATCGATAAAACCAATTTTTCCTCTTGTAACGGAGTTTGCATTACACTTTCCAATGTTTTCAACCATCTCTCATCATCTCCTTCAAATTTTACAGCTTTTCCCAAAACTCTAGCAACCAAAGGTATGCCACCAATTTTTTTAACCAACTCTTTTCGTATGGCAACCATGCTTGAAGTCATCGATAGTGCATATGCACTTGCACTTTCCATAAATAAGGACCAACATTGATCATCAGATAATTTACTTAAATGATGACTAGGAAGTGTTTCCATGTTATTTGCAACATCAACACTCCTTGTAGTAACAAGAATAGAACTATTGTCAGATTTTCTAGTGATATTGATCAAACAAGACTTTAACTCTTCCCACAAATAAGCATTTTCGTTCCAAACATCATCAAGCACGAGAAAGTATCTTTTACCAAGCATTTTTTTTTGGAGTTTCTGAAGTAAAACTTGCCTTTTGTTGAAGTTATTGGACTTATCTGTTAAATTCTGTAAGATTTCTCCCAAAATCTTGTTGACATCAAAAGGCTCAGACACACAAACCCATATTGTAATATCAAAATGTTTTTTAACCAACACATGATTAAAAACCAACTTGGCCAAAGTTGTTTTTCCCAATCCACCCATTCCAACAATTGGTAAGATAGAACAAACTTGTTGATT
>JBBMKA010061668.1:0-17344 GCA_037833695.1 Sechiopsis laciniata
GGGGGTGGGTGTTTTTTTTTTTTTTTTTTTTTTTTTTTTTTTTTTTTTTTTTTGAAGCAAGTGAACAATATTGAGTTTGAACTCGAGAACATTTCCGTATTTTAAGTCATTTTTAGATATGGATGCATTAACTAGTTAAGCTATGGTAATTTTAAATCAACAATACATTCTTGACCTAGCCACATTTGTTTTCTTGAAAAAGTATTACACAAGGATATTATTTTATTCCATTGAATAACACTCATTAATATGGTTCTCATATAATCGATGAACATTACAGGAAGAAGGATGGGTCGTATGCAGAGTATTCAAGAAGAGAATAGCCACGGTAAGAAGAATGAACGAGCACGAATCGTCATGTTGGTACGACGAGCCAATGCACTTTATGCCCGACCTAGACTCGCCAAATCAAAGCTCACACTCCAATTTCCCTCACCATGTAATTTCCAACTTCCCATGCAAAAAGGAAGGAGATCATTTGCCCTACCAAACTCAACCCCAAGACAATAATTTCCTTCACTTACCCCTTTTGGAGACCCAAAAATTGCTTCAATCAGCGACCTCTTCATTTGGCCTAGACATCAACCTACAAGGCTCCAACTTCCATCCATCAATTGCCAAACAAAACATGCAACAACAACAACAACAAATTTCTGACCAAAATTTGTTGTTTTTGTTTGACAACAACAATAGTAATAATGAACAAACAATGGATCATCAGCTCACTGATTGGCGTGTGTTTGATAAGTATGTTGCTTCTCAGCTCAGTCCTGAGAATGCTTCTAAGCAACAACTTGTAGTTCCAGAAAATGCTCCAACATCCACTTCAACTTGTCAGATTCAGCTGTGGAAGCAGTGAAATATTTAATTACCCTCTTGTTTTTTTATTCTTCATTTTTCAAATGGTTACTTTCATATTATATAATTAATACAATGTTATTAGAGTTCAAAATTGTCAAATTTGAAGTCGTTTTTATCAAGATTTCTGTACATAATAAGGACGTATTGTTGAACCATTCGTGTATTATTCCATATATATGTAACTTTTTCATGTCGTATATTTGGCTTTTGGCTCGGCTAATTTATAACGCATTGCTCGTGGTTTTGTTTAGAGCATTCATTTATTTATTTTTTTTCTATTTAGGTCAACACTATTTAAGCGTGGTTTTGATTCACTCATTTATGGAAAGTAATTATGGTAATAGCTCAACTGACATAAGTGTGTGCTCATCATCAAGAGGTCATGGATTCAATTTTTTTCATTTTCGATCGAGGTTGAACTAAAAAATCAATTATGATAAACCATCATTATAATAATTAATTTAGTCTAGAATTTGTCCTTAAGGTCGGCCTTATTGATAGAGATTTAGAGTCACTAAGGTATGTTGTTTTGGAAGTTTTAGGTTTGTTCGAGTGATCTTAATTGTGAAATCTCTTATTATCTCCTTGGAGAGGGTCTTGGAAGAGACGTGGGTGCTCCCAAATGTTGGAGATATTCACCTTGTCCCACATTGAAAATGTAAGGAGTCTTCAACATCTAATTTTATAAAATATATGAACTACTGTTCTCAAATAAGACGAGAGCCAAATACCGATTTTCAGGATCGAACCTGTAACTGTGGAGTTGAAATGAATTACCACCAATCAAGATAATCAACGCACCACTAACTCATTCGATTTTTTTTTTAATTCAACAACATTTGAGATTGTGGATTTGAACTCATAATTTCTTTAGTTATTAGGTCATACATCTTGTCACTCTTCTTGATGATGGTGTTGGGGTCTGAGATTATCTAATTAATTAATGCTTGAGACATAGTTAAAAAAAATTGTGTTTAATGCAGCCTTGTTCTTATAGATGCATGTTTAATTAAAACGTATATATGATGAATTTATGTGTAGTCTCTTGAAATTAGTCTCGAAACAATATATGCTTAAGCTATGCAGATATAGCTAAAAAGTGATAAAAATGATATTATTTCTTTTTGTTTCTCATATCATTGTAGAGAAATGCTTGTTAGTTTTATTATGAACTACTTTAAAAATAAAAAAAACACCTAGTAAGTAAAGTTAATAGATAAAATAGAGATCATAGTCGTAACAGAAAAAATGCTTGATTTTTTTTTTTTTTTTTGAGATTACAACAATTGAGGATAAAGGGATTCGAACTCATAGCTCGAGTGTACATTGATACCGCTGAGCTATTGCTCTTGTTGGCAAAAATAAAAAAGTTTGAGTTACATAAATAAATAATTTTAATAGTTCAACAGTGTGTAAAGTAGGAATTCAAAACTTATTTTTGATAGAGATTATAATGTCTAACCCAAATTGAACGCTTAAATTCGTAAATAAATTGGTTATTTAACTTCTGAAAACATATAATTTAATAAATATTTATATCCACCTTTCAAAAGAATAATCATGTATCAAGAGTAATAAAAGATAAAATAAATAAAATAAGAAGAAAAAACAGAGTATAATCAGTTTATGAGTTAAATTGGCATGTAAAGGAGGGCAAATGAATCTATATTGGAAAAGTAATGAGATTTTACCATCTTATAAACTAGTTGGACTATTTCTTTTACCTCTAATCAATTTTGAGATGGAACTTTAAGATATCTAATGGAATATTCGGTCCAAAAAAATGATATTGAATTGAAAATTCAAATTCAAATCCAATCTAAAATTGGTGAATCGAAAGTTGGAGGAGCCCACGGTTCAACACAAAACAAAAATTTTCAACATAATACGTACCAACCATTAAAAAAAAAAAAATCGTTTACCATTTAGCTTTACTAGTTGATATTGTGAAGAAAAAAAATATATCTCACTCTAATAACAAAAAAAAACTAAAGTATAGATAGAAGAAAAACCAAAAAAGAAGGAAAAAAAAAAGTTGAAGATGGTAGAGTACCTAGTGATCACAAACAATGCAATAATAATAAACATTCATGAAGGCTTTGTAGTGAAGTCTAAAATAAACTTGGGTACCCTTAAATATTAAGCAATTATGATACATATAAATAGAGGTAATTTGTTGATGAATTCTACGTTCCAAAACAAAAGATCTCATATTTTTAATAAGATATATGAACTATTCTCTTTACTATAAATTAATTTGAAAGAAATCTCATATTATCATTGTTGAAATACGAAGAGGCTCGTAGTCACGACGCACAACACCTAACATAAAAGTTGAAATTCAGTGAAAAGAAAAGGTTAGGCAAGAGAAAAAATAAGGAGAGTGGCTTGGCCATATGGAAGTAAAAGAAAGGAGGATGAAAGTGGAAGAAATTGAAGCAAAATGAAGTTTAGAGAGAGGAAATCAACTTGAATTGCTCCAAGAATATGAGCATATGGGTGTATGGATGTGAATCTAGTGAATGTTGAAGTTGTTTAAATATATAATAATTGAGAAGAGAATTTTGAAACCCTTGCAAGGAAAAAGAGACAAACTTGAACTGAAACTGACATGAAAGAAGTCAAAACAAAACTTGGATGATAGCCCTTTTAACCAATGGGGATATGATTCAGTGGACAAACTTTACAGCCATTGTCTCTCTCTTGCAAAGACATAAAAACACAGACATAATTATGTCATATGATCAACACAAGGATCCTAGGTACCCAAATGAACAAAGATCTTTTTTGAAGCTAGGGTAATTTGACATTTTCCATTATTGATGGAGTCGCCTATAATACCATTTGATATTGCCATTTAGAATAGTAGGTTAATGATATTAATATATACTTGATGACCAAATGGTCAATGATTCGAATCTCTCACTCTCAATTATTGTAAAACTCAAAAATATTATACCATTTAGTATTCTATTTATATTTGGCCAGTGTCTAATACTAAAGTCCAGATTCAGAAAGACAACAAATGAATTTTTAAATCAAACTTCTAAATTGGTATAACAAAGGGAATTCAAGCTTTTACGGCCAGCATTGTAATTTGACATTGTTCACACCCATAAGAACTTCCAAAATTTTTAGATTTTCAAATGAAGAAAGGACTTTTTTTGAAGCTAGGAAAATTTGACATTTTCTATTATTGAAAAATAGAGTTGTTTACCATACCATTTGATATTATATTTGGGCTCTATTATATATAAGAGGTATCTAGTTTCTGGGGAGACAAGAAAGAATTTTCAAATCTGAAACTTCTAAATTGATATAACAAAGAGAATTTAAACCTCTACCAAATAATGTAATTTGACATTTTCCACAACCATAAGAACTTCCAATTCTTTTTTAGAGAGGGAAAGCACTTTAAAAAGAAAGTCAAATTAGAAGAAGAACATGTACTATCGAAGTCATGTGAAGAACAAATCTAGAATTCATAGATTTTGTTCATTAATGAAAAAGGTTGTTTGTAAGACAAGCAAGACAAACGATGATGGGGACTTTTGTTTGGTAAAAAAAAAAAAAAAAAAATTGAAACTTGTCCATGTTAATGCTATTATATTGTATAATATATATCTTGCTTCGATCCCACAAGAGATCTGAACAAATTTGATCTTTCTTCTTCTGTCCCACACTATCTTTTGTTAATCATGTTTACTTATTACATGGTCTTTTTTTTTTTGCAAAATAGTATCATCTAATCCTAGCTTGAATTTCTTTTATTTCGTAAGTTTCGGACCAGTGTATCTACGCCTCGGTTATTTTTATAGAATAAATTATCAGATTTTATAATATTTTGATGTAAAAAAAATGAATATAAATTAATTTCTAGATAAGTAGACATCTTATAATATTTTTATAAAACAAATCATCTTCATTTCTTTTATTGGGACTTATATGATTATAGTAGAATATATTATGCAATGTCATATTGATATTTAATTATATTATATATATTAAGGTATGTACTAGGTTGCTTCAAGAAATGGAAAAGGCTCTTTCAAATAAGCACATGCATGTTTAAGCAGATCATCATAACTCTGGACAAAATTTATCTTGTTTTCTGTGGTCATCAATTTTTCATTAACAACTTGATCACACCATTTCCAACAGATTCAACATCAAAATTACATTAAATATAAAAACACCTATGTATGTAATTGTGTAGACACACAATTATGATATTTGAATAAATTTGAATAAGTTGTGTCAAAGTAAGCATACTTGACATGTAAGAGAAGTAATGCATATATGTCAATTACTATTGAGCAATATTAATGATAGCAATCAATATGGTTGCTATTAAGGAACTAGGTTAGTGATGCACTTAGTCATCATGTTATTATTTAATATCTTCTATAAGATATATCAAATATGGAAGATCACTAGCCAGATACTTTTCAAAGTTTGTATGACAATGTTTCAATTCTACATTTCCTTGCTGCTACTTATTTCTAAATTTTTCATTGATCAATACTTAAATTGATGGAAGTTCAATGAAAAGTAATTTTAATAAATATAGCATTACAAAACTAATGAGATTAAAACAGAATATTTTAATGTATATACTAAGACTTTCAAGGGCATTTTAGTTCACTTGTTTGAAATCGATATTTTAAGGAATCTTGATGTTTACACTGAGAATTTTGGATCACTAGTTTGAAATTCATATTTTTTTTAAATCTAATTACTCGGAATCCTTAACTATGGCGTATGATTTGTTGGAATCCTATTCTGCATCAGGAATGTTTATCTTATTCATTGGAATCTTTACTCTAAAATGAAATCATACCTCAGAATGTCCAAACCAAACACTAATTTAAATTTCAAACTCAACTCAACCCAATTCCAAACAACCCAACCAAACACCCCCTGAATCTATATAAAAAAATATACACAATAAAAATCAGTTATCACACTACAGTAAGTGGATAATGATCACTCTGATATCTGTATAGACATTCCACTCTCAGTGGATAAAATCAAAACATTCACCTTTCACAACTTTGATAAAGTTGGAAACAAGATTTCAGCATTGATACCCAAAATGAACATTGAATGATCCCTTTGAAAAACAAGTTTATAACCCTGCAATCATTCCAAACAAGAGGCAAAATTTTATCAACATCTCAGTTATATCAAAAACAAGAGGCAAGGATCATGACTGCAAATTTTTGCTGGCATTAGAACTATTCAAATTACAATCACTAAGTTGGGGGAAGGGGCAGGAAAAAAAAAAAGTTATTTAGACCGATCTAAGAAAAGGACTCATTCACACCTAACTGACAGGTATATATGCGCATACGTACAAATGATAATCCCGAAACGATTACGAAACAATGACATCTCACCAGCGACCCCGAAAAACAACCACCACTCTGATGAGAAGTAATGAAAACAAATGATCATAAATCACAAAGGAAGTTTTAGCTGAAAATGAAAACCATATTTAGGAATGCCATAAGAAGAGTGATGAAGAGTTTTGAGTGTCCCTTGAAGATTGGTTTGGCATTGCTACGTTGGTGCTGTTCTCTGAAAACCAAAACAAAACCAAGTTTAGTTGAAATAACTAGGGAACAAGAAATGAGTTGAAATAACTATCAGTCACATACTTTTGCAAACTCTGCAATGCACCGCAGTATAGAACGTTTGAAGGAGACGCCATTTCGGTTTTCCCGTTCTCCTCCGGGTTGATAATTTTCAAGTATGTTTCTTGACCTAAATACCATCTATCTAGATTTTCAGATCTAAGATTCCATACTCCAACATTGTCCAGAGAAATTAAAGCCGCAGTCCAAGCCCCAGGGTAAACCTGGAAACCGTTACAAGTTTACCAAATCAATGCCTGAGAGATAATAATATGATCTCAATGGATAGAAGTGGTCAAAATTCAATACTATCAGAAAGTATAATTTTTCAGAGGTGTTTGGATGAGTAGTTAGAAAATGAAATTTTTGTCATAGTTCGTTTGGGTGTAAATTTTTATGAAAGAGTTACAGAAAAAAATTTGTTTGGATGTGGTTTTTTTGTAGAGAAGTTAGAGACAATAGCTTGTTTTGATGTGGATTTGAAATAAAGAATTATTTTGAGTAATTAAAAATGAATGATTAGAAATGAGTGGTTGAAAATAAGTTATTTTGAGTAGTTAGAAATGAAGAATTATTTTGAATAGTTAGAAATGAATAATTAGAAATGAGTAGTTAGAAATAAGAAGTGATTTTGAGTAGTTAGAAATGAGAGTTGTCTTAAGTAGTTACAATAGCTCATTTGAATGTAGTTTTTTTAGGAGTAGTTACTAAATACTCATTCTAAATCGTCCATAAATTCAACAAACAAACACCCCCAAAGTATTTCCAATTTCATCAATGCAGAAAATCAGTCAGATCCTATTATTGTTGCAGTTGTATTAACTTAATATTTCTAAGCTCCACTAAAAAAATTTAAATCAACTGAGGTAAGCAATAAAACAATAGTCAAAGGGAGGGAACAATAAAGAATCCAGTTTAAATTCACAATGCTTTTATAACAAGCATCATTACACGCGTGTTTCAAGATCAATATTTCCATGACAACTTGGAAAATACAAACCTGAGTTGTGCTTCTGGTAATAGCATCCCACTTATTATAGCTACCTCTTTTGTCTTCTGACCAATCACCATAACCCATACTGCAAAAATGATACATGTGCAATTATGAACATTTGAAAGCAAGTTATGCATAGAGGAAAAGGCAAGCTTCTTAGTTGAAATATATAAAATGGGAAAAAAGGAGGAGAAAACCTCACCCAACCACAAAAAATGAATAGCCATCCATATGAATACTGTGGATGATGGAATCGTTGTTCTGAAATACTACTTCAATAAATCCTTTATATGTTGCATTTATAACAGATGTATCTGCTCGTGGTGTTCTGTTCAACGGCCTATCGGGAAAGTCGAGCTTATACGCTCCCTTAACTTTGTGTTGGTCGGCAAGCCTGATTGGTGTTCGAGGAGGAATAAACGAGATGCCATTGAAGGTTGCACGAGCTGTTTTGTTGATCGTCACCAATGGTTCACTCTTCAACAAGTATGTTTGAGTGACATTTATTTGACCGTAGTGAAAAGATCCCTGTGGATTAGGACGGGCGCCACTAGCAGATACATTTTGCCTGATCCAGTAAATAGACAATAATCAGAAGAAAGCACCAACTCCAAACATGATTCAAGTAAAGGATAATTCAACTTCAAACTACTCCGTTAATAAAATTTCAGAAAAAACTGAAGTTAACATCAACAAGTTCATAATATAGCTAGATAAGAAATGGAACTGTTTGAACTCTGAAATGGCACAAAATCCTTTAATCATCATTATCATAAGATGTCAGGAATGTGAATAAAGAAAATGGTATAAGATCGAACCTTACGCTCCTGGCTTGATTCATTGACCTCTCCTTATCATAAAAATCATTGGGAGGATCGGGGAGTGGACCAGTTGCTGGTCCTTTGGAGTTAGAGTAGTGTAAGATGGCAACACCTGTTACTTTTTCCCAAAGTGATTCGTTTACAAACCTAGCACTTGCGACGATGTAATAATCGGTACTAGCATTCTGGTCCATGGTAACCAAAAAAGAGTAAGACTGTCCCACATGAATGTCAAAGTCCGTGTAATTTTGCATCACGGTGTAATGTCCCTCTGTTTCTGCTAGAAGCATATTATGACTCTGAATTCTAAAGTTCAAACTCGTAGAAATCCCAACATTGTGCACACGGACTCGATAAGTTTTACCTGAAAGAATGTTATAAACTTGAGTTAAGAGTTCAAAGAGTTGAAAATAGTGTCCCAAAATGCAAGTACCAAGCCAAGAAATTCTTTAATTAGTATCATCTAGCCTGGAAGTTTAACTCCAAAAGTTGAAAAGATTTTCCAGTTTTGCTTGCATTGCCATCTTGTCATCAGTAAATTAAATAATCAACAAACCAATTCCACTAACAAACGTGACAATTTTTTTCATCTCATTATTTACGAACATACCACTATGATGGATTATAGTCTTTTCTTGAACAAACAGAAGTTGCATATGAAAATACAATACTTCTTGAAAATATTGATTACAGAACATCTGGTTTGAAGATATAATAAATGAAATGAAACTGGTCTTATTGAACAACACAGGTAACATTCATGGAAGAAAGATCCAACAGACAAAAAATCTGATATTCTACTAACAAATTTTACAGCGGCAGTTATAAAATAAGAACCTTACCAGGATGAACTTGAATGGTTTCATATTGGATGCCAGCGGGTACAAGAGTTGAGTTGTACTGGTAAGGCCCCTTGCCATTGATGAGAACTCCATCCGGAATCCCAAGTTCCTTTCCAGCATCAAGATCTGCCCTGAGTGCCTGAATTAAAAAAAATAAATAATAATAATACAAGTTGACTGGTTTCATAAAAGAGATTAACTATTACCACAATGCAGAAACTAACCGTGTGGCTTCGTGTATACCAATCACCAATCATAATGAAAATATCTCCATCGGGTTGTGCAAAAGGAATTGGAATAATCTCCCGATTGTTGATAACAAATGGACCAAAACCACCAGCTGCTTTTTGAAAATTGATAGATGGGAAGTAATAGAAACTTCCAATCTGATCCTTCACTTGAAACTGGTAGGTCCAGTTCCACTTTGGAGGAATTGGACAGTTCGTGCCAATAACACCATCTTGCCACGAATTGCGCCTCATTTGAATCCCAGACCTGCCATAATACAGAGCTCCACGTCACTTACAGAAGCCATTCTCTACATAGAACTCGAAGAAATTGAAGATTTTCCAAGTGAACATACCAAGTCATTAGAAGATTTTCGTCCAAGTCATTCCATACATTGACAGCAACATTGTAATTAGTGGTCGCATTAATTGGAGGACCAGGAAACTTTTCATTCACAGCTATAACCTGGAACAAGAAACAATGACTAAAAAACTTGAACAAATTCAAACTCAGTTCAAGTAAATAAATGAAAGAAAACGCAAACGAAGCTGGAAATGGAATTGGTAAACGGAATTCTTTTTTCCAATTCATAATCAAAAGGGAAATTGAGGAGAAAGATGTTTAACCATTTACCTCTTGATACCAATTTTTATTTCAGATTGTGTTCTTACAAAATTAAATTCATTTACAATGTACAATTTCTTAATTTTATTGTTCATCGTTTAAAAAATGCTTTTTATTATTTATCAAATTTCAGAGGGGGATAAATACTTTTCTGAGTCAACAAAACTTTCTTGAGAATCAAAAAAAGCATAACGAATCAAAAGAAAAAGCACTAAATTATTAGACTGTAATTGCATCAAATTCGTTCAATGCCTCGAACCCCGCGACTCGGTAACAATAAAATTTAAAAATTCAGAGAAATAAATAGTTACAAAAATAAATATTGTATTACTCCTTAAATACTCGGGAACAGTTTTCTTCACCGGGATCCATTTTCTGTTCGTCTTAATCACGGAGCAAACCAACAGATCACCGATACTCGATTTGAAAACAAAATTGAACTACCAATAATAAGAACATCAAGCTCTAATTTATTCCACAGAATTAGACTCCACAAAACGATCAGAAAAACTCCTCAACTTAAAACTCTTAACCAAAAAAAAAGAAAAATCAAAACCACTACTCGATTGTAAAAAAAAATCGAACAGTCGTTTATAAGAACCTCAAGCTCTAATTCACTCCACAAAACGATCAGAACAACCACTCAACTTACAACTCTTAAAAAATATATAAAAATAAATCAATCAATTTCACTACTCGGTTATAGATCAAAATCGAAGAGCCATTAATAAGAACTTCAAGCTCTAATTCATTTCACAGAATCAGAATCCATAAAACGATCAGAACAACACCTCAGCTTAAACCTCATAACATAAAAAAATAAAAATAAAAAAAATCAATCAAATCCGCTACTCGATTGTAAAACACAATCGAACAGCCATTAATAAGAGCTTCGAGCTCTAATTCATTTCACAGAAACAGACTCCACAAAACGATCAGAACAACACCTCAACTTAAACCTCCTAACAGAAATAACAAATAAATCAAAACCACTAAATAGGAATCTAAACCAGCATGAACTCAAGAACCAACCACACAACCAGAAACAATCCAGAACGCCAGTACAAAATCGAAAATACACAAAAACGTCCAAAACAGAGATCAAAACAGAGAATCAACGTTGATTAATGCTGTAAAAAGAAGAGAAAGAAAGTGAACCTGCTGAGGAACGCCCAGGGGAGAGGCAGTAATGTAAGAAACACGAAACTCGTAAGAGACGGAGGGATCGGCGGCGGAACAGGGCGGCGGAACCGAGAATATGACCAGAAGAAGCAGTGGAAGGATATGGAACAGTGAAAGAGAAGGCCATAACAGCGCCATTGTCGATTGATTTTCGAGATTAGAGCTGAGAAGAGAATAATCGAAGAGTTTACAGAGAAAGGGTTTTACATAATCGGAGAGAGAAAGTTGTTTATTCGGGTTTTTGGCTTTTCTTTTATTTCTGCAGAAAAATGATAATTAAAATGCAACGGTTATACGGTCAATAAAACTGCCCGGAAGTGTTGCCCTGAATCGCTTTATTTTTTTAAGGAAAGTGACCAGTCACTGTCTGAACCGGTTTCTTCTTATTTCTATTCCCTATTTATTTTTTGTCATTTCCACCTCACTAACATAATTCTCTGAACCTTTCCAAAAAATAATAATTTTCTCAAACCTTGTACTTTTTATATATTTTTTTCTTGTACTTTTATATATATATAGTACTCTTTTATTGATATCCTTATTTTATTTTGTCTTTTTTAAAATTATTTTTAAGTCTAAAGATTTTTAACAAAAATTGGAAATTCATTCATTTGAGTTTGAAAACAAAAAATTTCACCAAAATTAACCGAACTTTAATGATATTTTGAATGTATGACTTAATAACGAATAAGTTGTAAGTTTGAATCTTCCTCTCTTCTGTTATCATATGTAATTAGCTTTAATTCAAATTTCTTACCTCAAATATGATTGAATTATAAAAAAAAATAAATAAATAAAAGATTTATAGTCTCTTCTTTTTTTCTTTTTTTCTTTTTTTCTTTTTTTCTTTTTTTGAAATAGGGATTTATAGTCTCTTAATTGGTAAAAGGTGACTTGAATTAATAATGTATCGTGTGAAATCTTAAAGTCAAATATTTACATCTTTTGCTTTTAATTCATTAACAATATTTAGGGTTATTTGATATCGTAGGCTCTCAATTAATTGAGAGCGTAATCTGTTTAGCAAAAGATTAATATATGTCCATTAACGTCCTACCTACAAATCTTTACAAATGAATTCTTTTTATTTGTCGCCTAAATAATATCCTATATCATTTATACCTGTAATGATATTTGTAATACAATTAAAAGACAAAAGTTCAATTGCTACCTTCCTCGCAAATGGTGAAATATAAATAAATATATGATACCAAGGATAGAAAAAAAAAATTAACTATCCAAATTTAATAATAAAGTTAATTAATATTATAATTTAATATTTATTACTAAAATGTTGCTTCTTGTTTTTTTAATGGGAAATGTTGCTTTTTAATACAACCAAGCAGAGTATAGGACATCTGAATCTCGCCTGCACCTTATTATATACTAAATTCTCTATACATTCTCATGCTCATATTAAACATTTAATATTTTTTAGTTCATAATCAAAGTCCATATCAGGGAAAAATCAAATATTTAAATATTAATATCAACGAAAATGTTAAGACTTCAAAGTTATAAATGCAAAAAAAAAAAAAAAAAAAAAAAAAAAAAATCATAATAATTAGTCATCTCATAAAAAAACCTAACTAATAGTGTTTATCTTTTTACATTCATGACATACTCGTAATTAAAATTATATGGTTGTTTTTCACACCATATTAAACATAGTTTTATTGGTTAAAAATATAATACATTCAACATAAACATTGTAGGAATCATATTATTCGAATTAAACAAATAAACAAACCTAAGGACATAACCATAATCAACTTTTTGTTAATAATTTAAATAAAGAATTTGATCAACACATAGTTTCTTGACTTGTTTTAAACCATATAATCTATCGGCTAATATATATACAACATGAATGAAATGGTGAATAATTTTATTTTTCAAAGTGAATCCATAAGACTAAGGATGATTTCGGTTTTACTTTGTTGACTTTGTGTCAAATGAACAACTGAACCAACATGTTCGTTTTTTCAATAATTGGGATCCAAACGGATGTTCAATAAATAACAATACCATTTATTCGATTCGATTTTTTGTTTGATTTTAATTAGAATTTGATTTGTTTTTCAATATTTTACCTCGTTTTCAATTTGGTTTTAATTTGATTTTAAGAATTTTTATTTTATTCACTAAAAACAACATTTTTCATGAATGAGCATAATAGTTATAATGTTTTACTTCATATTTCTCACATAAGTTTATTTTTTTTATCAAAACTAAATATAAATATATTTTTCCGCTTTGATAATATATTCGATTAAGTTCGATTTTATGTTGGTTCTTTCATAAAAAATGGAAACCAAACCACTATATTTAATTTTTATAAAATATTAAACTAGATGATTTTACATTGTGTTAAAAAAAATCCAGTCAATTCATTAAATTGGTTTGGTTTAACTCCATTTAGTTGATTTTTTTTCCCTTCTCGTCCCTAAATCGGACAAAGTGCATGTGGAGACAGAAATATGTATATAAATATTTAAAAATAAAAATAAAAACCGTGTTTAAAAAGAGAGAATTAAAGGGTGAATGATTTTGAATTTTTTTTTAAGATGAATGATTTTGTTTTCTTAAAAAAAGTGGATAATTTAATTTATTACAGAAGTTGCTTCGTTGTCGGTTATAGAGGGGAAAGATAACCGGGAATAGGCGGTGATGCAAAGTTGAGGAAAGCGTAATGATGGGGAGGAAAGTGGAGCCCACAAAAGACTAGATCGGTTTCCGGTGACGCGCCCCAAATTTCGGCGTCTCGTTCTCCGTCATTTCGTGATTTTCGGCGTTCACTCCCTCCATAAACTTTCTTTATTTTTATTTTCTTTTGTCCTTTCCCTGCTTACGTGGAACAATTATTTTACAATTTTCAAATAATATTCACCACAATTTGCTATATCACATACTTTATAATAAATTATTGCAAAATTATTTTTTTTAGTCTTTAAATTTCCAATCTAACTTTGATGTGGTGTTATGTTTCAAAATTAGAAATTTTAATTGTGATATTTCAATAATATCATCCAAGTTTGAAATTTTATTTTAATTATATTTTATAAGTTAAAATTATACTTAATCAAAACCACTTAACTAACACTCTCAAAAATATTTTTGTGAAGTTTGAAACTATAATCGTAAAATTTATGTCAATTTACAAACTTAATTAAGAATTATACTATAATCGAGTTCAACATTATAACTATAAAATTTACTATTGAGCTATAATTTTTAAATTTTTAATTATCAAATAAAAAAACAATAATAAATTAATGAATGAAAGTTTGAAATTGAAAATATAAATCAAAATAAATCTCCCAATAACTTAAGGCTCTATTTGATCCATTTCATTTTTTATTTTGTAAATTTTTTCAAAAAAATAAATTAAAGAAAATCTAGAAAAAGAAGTAACTCTTGAAATCAATAATTTATTTTAGGGAAAAATATTTTTTTAATTCGTAAGTTTGTAATTTAGTTTCAATTTGATCTTTATATTTTGAAACTAAACATTTTTATCTTTGACATTTTAATAATACTCGCTTTTAGTATATGAGATAACAAATTATTAGTTACATAATATGATTATTATATTAATTTTAAATTTCAATATATAGATGAATTGATTATTTTAATTTTTATCCGAATTTAATTCTTAAAAGAAAATAATTAAAAATTAAATTAAAAAACATCTAAGCACTAAACGTGATGGAATCTCAAAAAAAAAGTTACTTTAATTGTATGGTAACCAACTAAACAATTTTTAAATCAAATAATATCTAAACAAATTTAAAATAAAATTTAAACTGTAGTTTTAAAATCTGTAATTTAACTGACTTTATTTTTATCATAATTGGAAATAATTTTGTTGAATTAAAATTTTAATAAATAATTATTCTTATAATCACACAAGTGACCGATTAAATTGTTTAACGCTATTAGATTTAAGTCTAAAAAATTGATTGATTGTTGCTTTTGCAATTTTATTATTTCAATCTTAGGAATTGATTAATAAATATTTTCTTGATTATATAAATATTGATATTATATTTTTTTATTTTGTTAATTCAATTTATACTGTAATTTTGTATGTGTTTAGATATGTATGTATTATTAAAAATTTAAAAATAATAAATTTTGATTTTTAAAAAACGAAAAGCAGTTATCAAATATGTTTTTTTTTTTTAACAACAAAAATACAAAACAAAACACTGTATGATCTAATAAAAAAAGAAGTTTTAATTATTCATTTATTAATTAGAAATATTTCTCTATTGGTTTCTCATTCCACATGTAGCACAACTTTCTACACCTATTTTTAAGATAACGATTTCCTACACCTTAGGAAAGAGCAATTTGTTCTACTTTCTATTAATTAAAACAAAAACAAAAAAAAAAACAAAAAATCAATGTTATTTTAAAGTATTTGAATAAATATTTGTGTTTCCAATATGTATGATCACATTGTCCAAGGGATGTTCACTTGATAAAATTGTTTCCTTTTCTTCTAATCCATTTCTATAGTTATTTTTTAAATAATTTGTTTTTTTTAATGGGAATTAAAAACATATTTTTTAATACAATAAGACATGACAAACGATTTTATTTTATTTTTATTTTGTTTGAAAATAGCAATATTTGGGAGACATTTCAAATATGTAACCCAAAATTATATTCTTTTGCCAATTAGAGTAATAGATCTGCGATATTATTGAACTATATGACAAAAGGTTATGGTTCAAGTCTCTCATTTGTAATTATTGTCTAATAAAAATTAAATTAAAAAAAAAAAAAAAAAAAAAAAAAAAAAAAAACCTATACTCCTTTTTGCCAAGCAGTCTTACTTTCAAATGAACAATTCTTTACCATGTTGATTTTTTAGGGTGAAATACGATAAAGTTGAATTGATTCTATAAAATTACTTTTGATAACTCTATTTTTCCTCGGATAACAAAAACAAATACATTTGTGCCCTTTTTTGAAAACAAAAGACTAAAAAAATGCCTTCTTAAAATCATTTTGAAATGATTTTTTAAAATAAAAAAGAAGCTAGTTTGTAAATTTTTTTAATTAAATAAATAAATAAATGATAAAATATCATTTTTGGTCTCTAAATTTTGAAATTTGTTATATTATAGTCATCGAATTTTGAAAAATCCAATTTTATTCTATAAACTTTGGTTTTTTTCTTCTTTAAAAATATTATCATCTTTTTCTATAAATTTTAAAAATATATTCATATTTTATTTTTTTATTTTATTAAAATTATCAATATTATTGAACCAATTTCGATTAAGTATACAAATTAAAAATAGACTTTTTGAACTTTTTAAATTTCAAATTTTAGATATTTTGATTGCACTTTTAAAAAGTTTAGGAATCAAAATAAATTAAAATTCAAAAGTTAGATCAAAATAATACTTCAATGAAAAAAGAAACGAATATTTATAAAAAGAATAATATTTTGGTCGGATACATTCCATTAGGGAAAGTACTTTTTACGGTAATAAAAACTTTTTTTCATTATTAATGCCGTAATAAATTTGTTTATGTATTTAGGAAAGAGATAGAATTGTGAGCAAAATAACAATTTTTTTTAAGAGAACTTGGCATTAGTAGCAACTTTAACCAAAAAAGTATTCTAACTTTGTCATCTTTTAAAAAATATTGTAAATATGACAATTTTCCATTAAATTTTTTCTTCACAATTTTGCACCCATATTTTTTTTTCAATTTTTTTTTTAAACTATATATTTTTGTTTCAATTGGTAGCAAGCTACTGAAATCCAAATTTCCTCTTTCTTAATTTTTGTAATTTTATTTCTTTACTTTAAAATCTCGAACTACCTCCTCCACCTGGATCTCTCTTGGTCACCCTCTTTCCAATTATAATAATTTTATTTTTTTTCAAAAAATATTAAGTATTGTAAAAAACATAAGAACGAAAATTATAAGAAAGATTGTCAATTGAAGACAATATAAACAGTAGAATACGAAGTAAATAAACTAAATTTAGTACACAAAAAGTAGTTAATGTAATGATGTTTTTCCACACAAAAAGAACCAGATTGGTTTTGGCTTCATCATCCAAATTTTGACCATTTCGTTCCAATCAAACCAACCCTATATATATATATATATATATATATATATATA
>JBBMKA010061689.1:0-17341 GCA_037833695.1 Sechiopsis laciniata
CGATTCGTACAATATACTAACGACTTTATTTTATGTTTCTAGAGAAAGAAGGATGGTCAGGTCATGGGGTACATCGATTTATTTAAAGAAACTCACTTCAAGGAAAAGACTGGATGGGTCGACAAGAAATCAGAGGAAGCTTATGTAAGTATGTTGGTTTTGCTTTTTTTCTTTAAAGTTTATCTCGATACTAATGTATGTTTGATTTTTGTACAGGAACAAATGATGGAGATTAAAATGACGGCGATTTCTGCTGGACTTTGATACGACGAGTTAGAGATCACCGGTAAAGTTTTAGATATTAGGACAGATAGCATAAAGGGCCTAGGACGAGTTCCTTATGAGGTCTGGTGTACTGCGAGAAGTAAGAGGGCATCCTCATCAAGTTCCAGTGCTAGTGAATCCATTTCTTCCCAGCGTGAGTTACAACTTCAAGAAGAGGTCCAGACGAACAAGACCCAGTTGAATCAAGAAAGAGAGGAGAGGAAAAAATTAGCAAAAGAACTCGCCTTCACTCGCGAGGAATTAGCGCAGTCTCGAGAGGAATCTCGCAAAGGCATGAACGAGTTTCAAAAGATGATGGAGTCGTTCAAGAGATCAAGGACGTGACGTTACACTTAGGTAAGTAATTAAAACTCTACATGTATGCCTATTTTATGTGAAATGTGGCTACCCTGCAGCAAAGGTTGCCACAATGTAGACTATATATAATTTTCATGGTTAAAACAGGTGTAATTTTTTTTTGGTTAGTCATACAGGTGCTGTTATCCTGTCGAAATTTCAAAGTTTATTTTATAAGTATAATTTCATTTCATTTTTATTAGCTAACTCATGGTTCATTTCATTTTTGCAGATGACGTACGAACTATGGTTGAGGACATGGAAACTACAACGTATGGATTCAACCTTTTTTTAAGAACATTGGTTTTTCGTTTTGTAGTTGTAGTTTGACATGTCAACATTGCTGTTTTTTTTAGAACTTTGTATTTTGTTATAAGGTTGTTATAAATTTCACAATTTTTATTCGATGTGATTTAGCTTACCTTTAAAATTTTTTGTGGTTGAATGATAATAATTCATATGCGTACACAAAAAAAGCTAGATAAATAATATTAAAAAATTCCAAAAAATAACCTTATCCGACGATTTGGAAATCGTCGGATAAAATAAAACTTAGCCAACGATTTCATAATCGTCGGTCAAAAAGACCTTAACCGATGGTTTATAGAACGTCAGCTAAGATTTCAATAACCGACGTTCGAGAACACCATCGTATAAAGTTTGAATTGACGACGGTGTTACAAAAATATTGGCCAAGGCTCTTCCGACGAGGTATTACCGACGGTTTTGGCGACGGTGCGTTTACCGTCGTATAAGGCTTAGGCGATGGCTTATTGACCTTAGGCGACGTTTTGGACTGTCGGCAAAGACCCATTTCCTTGTAGTGAGTGACTCTGAACAACCTCAATCGGATTTGGAGCGAAAAAAAAGGTCTGCGAAGCCTCAGTAGACATGATTAAACTCTTGTATTCGATTGGTAGATAACAAAGAAAAGCCACATAAATTAATGAACCTAAGAACACAATGGAAGAAAGATAATTTTACACTTTTTGATATTATGTTACAAAATTAGAATGGGTAGAAAATGATACTTAATTTCTAAGTTTATTTTATATTAGATGACATAGTGTATTTGGAAATTATATTCGGTTATTTCTGTTCCAAAAGTTAACAACTAGCCATTGGCTTCTCCCCTTTAGATATTGTAATTGATCTCTTTACTAAATAAGATTTCCAAAATTATTTTCTCTTTTTGCACTCACTCTCTCTTTGTGATTGTACATGGTATCAGAGCTGGCAAGTGACCAACGTCCACAGTGTCCAATTTATCATCACAATATTTACACACAAGATTACTTGCTTTATCTTTTCTAAAACTTTCTTTCCAACTTCAATATTCTGTAGGTTTTCCTTTCTTTCTCCTTTCTCGTCAAATAGTCTTCCTTAATCTCAAATGACTACCAGTACTCCCTACTCGAATTCACCTATCTATCTGTTAACCAATATCTACAATCTGGTATCTATCCGTGTTGATTCGACCAACCACATTTTTTGGCGATTCCAAATTTCTTTGTTACTTAAAGCTCATAAACTCTACGGTTTTGTCGACGGCACAAACAAGCAACCCGAACAAAGTGATAAAGAGAAAGAAGTAGTCGAACTTAGAAAATGGTACACAACACAAAAGAATTTTTCGTGATTATAAGGAGAGCAATTCCATTGCTTAAACAGGTAGTTGCCAAAGAGAATAAATATGAAAAACTGTAAATACAAGGAAAGATAATAAACTAGCAACATTTGTGGCTTAATATGCTATGTACACTGACTGCAAAAATCAATACAACTATTCTAAATCAATTAAAAATTAATACAGTTGTAAGAAATAAACATTAAGCCATTGTATGAGGTGGATTATGTCGTGATGCAAGCAGACATGTGGAAAAGGTCTTGCATAGGTAGTTGTGTTAATTTTTTATTACCTCGTCATCATCTTCCTCAATATCCCCCAAAAAATGTATGAGAGAGGCTTGAACACAAAGTTTGGATTTTAAATGAATGAAAACAAAAGTAGAGACTGCTTTTTTAGGATATTGATAATTCTCAAATAGAGCATAAATTAGGCTAGTTTATTACGCATTTTTCTAAGGTTCAAGGGAAATAATAAGGCAATAAAAGACTCAATGCGAGTAAAACTTTTAGAAATCATATGAATTCATCATTTAGCGCAACAAAGACTCAACATCGCATTTTAGAGTAAAAGAGTGAATAAACTGTGCTAAATGCGATACAATACAGGAAATGCAGAACTTAGGCGCTGAGGAACAAATCAATGCGAACAGAGAAATACAAACGCAACATGATACAGTCACAAGACAGTAGCGTTTGAAGAATCACGCCAATAAGGAACGAACAGAAAATCAATCAAGTAATAAATTTGGCGTCAATAAAGAATTCTAAGCAGAAATCAAGGAATCATGTATTGATGAAGATATTCGAGCTCACCCAAACTTGCTAGCCAAGCAAATCAACTCTACATATAGAAAGAAAGAAGCTGCAATCGGGGAGCTGGTGAAGGTGGCCAAAAGCCAATCTGCTTGAACCAGAACTAGTGGTGTTCGTAGGAGCCAATCTGCATATTCTGTTATTACAAAAAATCAATAAGCTTGTATTATTTTGTTACATGTACTGTATTACTTATGATTGTTATTGTCAGAACAATATTATTGATATGTAATAACAATATAATAAAATAATTATATATTAGTAACAATATAAATATCCTTACTTTAGTTTTTTAATGTGTAGATAACAAGATCATCAAGTTCCTTTGGTTGGGAAGGGGACACTTCTACTGATGTGCCCACCGGTACACTAGATGCACTTCCAACCACTGCAAGTATAGATTAGAAGATTGAAAAGATAACAAATAATATGTCTAAAGAAATAGAAGAAACGAAGGAAATGTAAGAGGTGACAAGTGAACAAGCTACCAATACAATAGTTATTGAAAAGATTTGATAGTTTACAAGTGTTGAGTAAAATAGTAGAGTGGTTGTAAAATAGATTGATGTAAAATAATTACAATAATACACTACTATTTGGTATATTTGATACTGTATATATTCTTAATACCTTAAAGACCGTAATTAATATTATATTTATATGCAAGCATCATTGTTCGGTAAAAGTGAATTATTTATTTATAATACATGTGTTTATTAAATGAGTGAAATGTGTACAAGACATTTATTACAATTATACAACTAAAGAGTTTTGATGCGATCCTTATTGTTCCATACTAATTTATTAATATTGTTATTAAGTATTGAGATGCGCATATTCAATGTATTTATATCATATTGAAAAATAATAGTATTGTAAATACTCTGTAAAAACATCTACAAGAAAAAATGGATATAATAGCTTACTGAAAATGCTATAATAGACTTTCTATAGCTTTTTTCGAAAGTTCTGTTAGCCCATATTATTAAAAATCCAGGACTTTTGATAGATTTTTTCGTGAGCTATACCAAATGCTATAAAAAGCTATATAAAGATAGCTTATTTATCTTGCTATCAAATTCTATTATAGTAATTGAGCTATAATAAATTTTTATAAGAAATAATGATGCTTTTGTAACTTTGTAATAGCAATTTTTTTAATGCAATTATTAGTTTTATAGCATTTTTACAAGATGGTTCTTTTTAATGCTATTATAAGTCACCATGGTGATTAGTTTGTAAGTTTGGTTTTTCCCTGGTCAAGTATTGAACAAATATTTTATTTAAAGACACAATTTTGAACGAGTCATATCATAGCTAAATAAAACATACAATATTATAAATATATAATATGACATTTTAAGATCAATATAATCGAAATATTGTAGTTTATTACATCTAAAATAACATTAATAAGTAATACCCAACACAATAAAAAAATTCAATGTGCTTTCTACTAATGAGTGGAAAAATACAAAATTTACAAAAACTTGAAAGGCTACAAAAACTTCAAAGGTAAAGTAAAATGCAATGTAAGCTTTTGTTGCCTAGTCACTAACAACTTCAAAGACTAAATGAATCGTGATCTCCTCCCTCTCTAAAGTTGTCATCTTATCCACCTGCAAAAAAAAAAGGAAAAAAACCAAAATTATTGATATTTATCTTTGGCCTAACAAATTCTAATTTGGATACTCATCCATTAGCCTACACCCAACTAAAGAAAACTCAATAAAACGCCATTCTAATTTGAATAGGTTAAAGACAAATACAAAAGAAGGAAAATGATAGATGATATACATACTCTTTTTATTAGATTGTGAAGTACAGTGAAATTTCACTAATTTGTACATCTACTTTGAAACAAGTAAATGAGATACATTTTTTAAAATAACAGCTAACACTTTACATATGAAAAAGTTACGGTTCCACCACTCTTACAGGCATAAAAACATGTATCAAATGTATCTTTAGTTATCACTTTTTCAATTCATCAAATAAAGTTTATTCTTACACTATCTGATCTTGAAAGTTTTATAAATAGCTACCTGAGATGCAATTCTTACTACACAGAGCAATAACATATTTCTCAAGTGTTGTTGGACCTAGTTCTAAGACTTCCTTCAACAACAACCAACTGTTCCATTCTGAACATAAACAAAATCAGTTAACTCATAACTTGGATGATAAATCTCCAGAAAAAGAAACCAAAACTAAATTGAAAAATCAACAAAATGAATATTAGTAACAATATTTTGGTCAAATAAGAGTGTACTTCTTTCAACTATAAAGGTATATTTTGGGTAAACTAGACTACTAAATAACACAAAGGCCAAAAGTTTCTCCTATAAGCAACCAAGACTAAATTATTATCAAAGCTTGATACAACTTCCGCAACATTGTAATTCTGAAGGCTAACAAGAAAAATGGCCCAGATTCATCCATAGAACTTTCTAACCTAAGTCTACCATTCCTTCCATATCCTCAAATCCACATTGATATATTAGATCAGAACCCTAAACATACAATCTAAGACATCAAAATGAAGTGCAAATTCCATATGTTATCTACTTGAATGAGGTTCTAATTTAACCATGACAATGACATAAAACGCGGCATTCCCAACACATGAACAAACATTCAAAATCAATAAACGAGCATAATTGTTTCCATAATCATCATCGAAATCAAGAATCAAACACGAACCGCAAAGTGTAATCTGAGTCAACGAAAAAAACATTTAAAAAATTCATCAAATGAGAGACAAAGAGAGAACTTACGACCCAAATCAACGAAAGAAAAACCTAAATCGAAGCTGAAGGTGAGCTCTTAACAACGACAACAATCGCTCGCTTTTGAGATCGCATAAAAAAACTAAAGGTGTTCACTTTGAGGGAGGAAGCAAAGGTGTATAGATGAAGAAGGTAATGAAGGGGCTTGAGATTAGGGCAAGAAGGGGAATGTGTGGAGAAGAAAAGGGGAAAAAAAAGGACAAGGTATTAAACTTAGCGGGCACGATTTTTTTTTTTTATTTTAAAAACAGCGTTTTTACCTTTTTATTTTTTTCATTCTTTCATAGCATATTTTATAAAATGCTGTCATAAAACGATATAAAAAGAGATATTTCTTGTATTGCAACTATCATATTTATTATTAATACTAGTATTAATAATATGAATTTAACATTACCAACATACAATACTATTCTTCAATAGAATATTAAACCATTTTTATAAGATTATTAATAGTGTTTTTAAGTATACATATTAATTTCGTATTCTAGATCCATGCAAATGTAGAGTTTTAGTATAAATGGAACCACACATATGATGTTATAGAATAGCTCACGATTAATACACTTTGAGTATTATAATAAATATACCGTTTATATGTAGTGTGTATTATAATATAATATTAGTATTTGTGTTATGATTATTATAATAGAGTATGATAATAATACCATATTATTTCCATCTTCTACATTTGTGTAAATTAGGGTTTCGTGAGAGTGTCGTCATTAGACACAATGACGCTTTTGCACTTCTGGAAAACACAGACATGTAAAAAAATCTATACCATATGTACCATTCTTAAAGAGGAAAACAACGTACCAAACTGTACCATCTAAGTCATCTTCAAGCGAAAAACTGGGAGAGGAAAAAAATGTTGATAAAACGAACGGATTTGATGAACAAATACACACTAGAATAGTCCAAAAACTACACAAAGCCGAATACAGAACAAATCCTTTGCGGAGAATGGAATAAATAACCTGTCTGAAGCTAAGATTTTCGGTCAGTACAAAAGAAAAATGAATCGGGAGTGATAAACGACATTCACCAAAATGAATCAAATGCAAATTGAAGGAGACGAAATTGATTTCAAAATGGGAGGTGAGAGAATTTCCGTATATAATGAGAAACTGGTTAGATGGAATGCTGTTTTTAGATAGTATTTCTTAATTATGAAATTTTTTTATTATGATATTTAAAATCAATGAAATAAGTGTAGTAGAGGGAAAATGATATAAATAAAATATATTTATTTAGGATTTTAAAAAGGAAATTAGAATTTTAAAAGAAAAGTTAGTTGCCTAGATTTATAATTATTTATAAGAAATAATATAGTGAATACATTTTTCCTTTTTTTATTCGTCTTTATTTTTGTTTAAATATGTCTTTATTTAAAAAATAAAAAAAAACGATTTGAAAAATAAATTTTGAAATTTATTTAAAAAAATGTTTTGAAAGTCAGTTTAAAAAAATTGGTTTTGATTTTTTTACAATTAGATTAAAAATAAATGGTAGATACTCGACAAAAGAGAAAAGAAACGAAAAAAAGTTTTAAAAATAAAAACAGTATTTAAAAGAAACCAAATAAGAGAAAAGAAAAGAGAGAAAATCATTTGGAAGACAATTTGCAATGAAACAAAATAAATCGACAATTTAAAGGAAAATTGTACTGATAGTCCAATTTCACAAAATAATTGCAGATCTTTGAAAATATTTACATTCATAGTAAAAAATACACTATAATTAATACTCATCATACAGTATAATTTAGGATATTAATACAGTATTTTGTATTATTAATATAGTATTATATATTATTAGGATAATATTATACGTTATTAATATAATATTATATGTTATTAGTACAGTATTGTGGATTAATATAATATTATATATTAATAATATCATATAGTAAGTATTAATTATACTGTATGTTTGACTATGATTGCTATATATATATTTTTTTTGCCTAGTATTATAAATACTTTTCCAATTTGACCGACTCCGAAAAAGCCCCTAATTTAAAAGAAAATAATAAAAATTTAGAAGATTGGATGGTCAAATAAATTAAATTTGGGTCAAATGTCTATTTCGTTTGCTTTTTGTGTATTCTGTCTACTTTAGTTTCGGCAGGCATGTGACATTTCTTCTAAACCTACAACACAATAAGGTAAAAATGTGTTATGAAAACGGCAATCAACAATTGTAAATCGAAGATAAAGAAAACGCCCGAGAGATGAAGAAACAACACAGAAATTTACTTGGTTCACTAACGTAGTGTTAGCTAGTCCACGGCCAGAGAGGGGGCAAATTTTTATTAAGGAGAACGAACAATACAGATTACAGAATGAATGTCATAATACGGCTAGGGTTTAATTCGAGTTTATATATGCACTCTCATTAAACCCAATTACAGAATGCGTAAGCATTAAACAGAAAGCTGATGCGTAAAAGCGCGCGAAACGCATTGCTAAAACATGGGATGTGTTTCTGCATTGCGGAGCACATTGCTGTAATGCGGGATGTGTTGCTATAATGCGAAAACCCCCGACTCGCTGACCAAGCAGCGAGACCCTCGACTACCAATTGTAGGGCATTGGTGCGTTCAAGGCTTATCTCAACAAATCTCCACCTTGACTTGAAATCTCCTTCAGATGCAACAGATTGTACCAACAGTACACCAGATGTATGCCGAATGTATACCAGACTTAGATGTATTCCAGATTCAAAAGTATAACAGATTCAGATGAATACCAAAATAGATGTATACCAGACGCACAACAAATTCAGATGCTTCTCTTTGCCTCAGATGGTACCTCAAGGACCTCAGCAACTATAAATGTTCAGCAAGTCCAGACAGTGTTGAAACTTGACATGCGGCACTGCCTTGGTAAACATATCAGCAGTGCCCACTTTCAGAACTTTTATCCTTTTCTCATTTCGCAAAAAATGATATCGCACATCTATGTGCTTAATTCTTTCATAATGAAACTGATCTTCATAAGGCATATAGCACTCAAATTATCGCAGTAAACTACTGCGCGATCATGATGCAAACCAAGATCACTGACTAGTCCTTTCAACCATATTCCCTCTTTAGTAGCTTTTTTCAATGCCATATACTCAGCCTCTGTTGTAGACAAAGTCACTGTAGGCTGCAAAGTAGCCTTCCAACTCACAACAGAACCACCCAAAGTGAAAACATAACCATTCATTACCGTTAACATCCCCAGCATAGTCAGAGTCAGAATAACCAGTCACTAAGCATTGTGTCTCGTTCCAATAAACAAGATCAACATCAGATGTACCTCTAAGGTAACGAAAAATCCTCTTCATAGCCTGCTAGTGTTCTTTTCCAAGTTGGCCCATATACCGATTGACAACACTAACAGCATGCGCAAGATCAGGTTTAGTGCAAACCATATCATACATTAAGCTACCAACTGCACTAACATAAGGAACACAGGATATGTAATCTTTCTCAGCTTCAGATTGCGGTACAAATTCTGAGGATAACCAAATACTAACAACACTTGGGGTATCTATAGGCTTCTGACAATATCTTCTGAATGTAGCCTTTCTGTGACAAGAAGAGCTTCATCTTTTCTCTTTCCCTATAAATTTCCATACCCAAGATTTTCTGAGCAGCACCCATATCTTTCATTTCAACCTCAGGACTCACCAGATCTTTCAACCGCTGAATATCAGATTTCAACTTAGCAGCTATGAGCATTCATGTACATAAAAAACAAGATAGAACATTGAACCATCTTTGTACTTGTCGTGATACACACAACAATCATACGGACTTCTGTTGTAGCCGAGCTCAATCATAAAGTTGTCAAACTTCTTATACCACTGCCTTAAAGATTGCTTCAGTACATACAAGGACTTCTTCAGCATGCAAACATAGTCTTCTTTTCCAAGACACTGAAATCCCTCTGGTTGGGTCATATAAATCTTTTCATCCAACTCTCTATGCAGAAAAGTTGTCTTCATATCTAGTTGCTCAAGTTCTAAATTCTGATGTGCTACCATAGCTAGTAGCACCCTGATAGAAGTGTGCCCGACTACTGGTGAGAATATCTAATTATAGTTAACACCCTCCCTCTGAGTGAACCCTCTTGCAACTACACGAGCTTTATACTTTAGTCCCTTTGTAGGTAATATTCCTTCTTTTTTTTAAAAAAAAACCCACTTGCAAGTCACAATCTTCCTTTCCTTTGGTCGTTTGACTAACTCCCAGGTCTGATTCTTATCCAGAGATTCCATTTCATCACCCATTGCAGCAAGCCACTTCTCTGACTCACTGCATGAAACAACATCTTTATAGGTAAACAGTTAATAAGTTTCCACCTCTTCAGCGACTTGGAGTACAAAAGCAACCATATCCTCAAAACCATATCTGACTAGAGCTGGAACTCTAGTTCTTCTAGCTCTATCAAAAGCTATGCTCGAATTTTTGATTTCTATACTAGAAGATCGATCAGTGGTATCATTTTCTGTAGCAGTATCTGGCTGATCAGTAAGTAACTTTGACTGATCAGTAGGCATATCTAACTCATCTGTAGCATGTTGATCTAATTCTCCATCGTGGTGCTGTGATTCATCCCTATCAGAACTAAATTCCAGCTCCACTTGTTTATCAACACCACTAATTTTTCCTGCATCCGTGGACTGCACAATGGAGTTACATATAGAGTTTTCATCAAATGTAACATTTCGGCTGAGGATAACCCTATTCTCAGAAGGAGACCATATTCGGTATCCCTTAACTCCATTTTCATAACCTACAAAAACACCCTTCTTGGCTCTAGGCTCTAACTTTCCTTCTCTCACATGATAGTAAACATTACAGTAAAAAACTTTTAACGAAGAGTAATCTACAGGCTTACCAGACTATACTTCGTATGGTGTTTTACAGTCAATGCCTGTATGAGGCCCATGGTTGATTAGATAGCATGCTATATTCACTACTTCTGCCTAGAATCTTCTAGTTAACCCAAGATTAGAAAGCATGCACCTTGCTCTCTCAAGTAATGTTCGGTTCATACGTTTCGCTACCCCATTCTGTTGAGGAGTGTGCCTGATAGTATGATGCCGAAAAATTTCTTCATTTTTGTACAATACATTAAATTCAGAACTGCAAAATTCAAGGTCATTATCAGTTTAAAGTCTTTTGACCTTCTTCCTTGTTTGTTTTTCCATCAGAACCTTCCACTGTCTGAAATTTTTGAAGGCTTCACTTTTCTGCTTCATCATGAAAATCCAAGTCATTCTTGAAAAATAATCAATAATAGACAAAAAATAATTGCTACCTCCAACTGATTCAACCTGAGAAGGACCCCAACAGTCAGCGTAGATATAATCAAGTGTACCCTTGGTACAGTGGACTCCCTTTGGAAACTTACTGCGGCGTTGTTTCCCAAACACACAGTGTTTGCAAAATTCTAAATCTTGCACTTTATGTCCACATAGAAGATCTCTCTTCGACAGAATCTGCATACCCCTTTCATTCATGTAACAAAGTCTCATGTGCCACAACTTAGTCATGTCCTCTTTCTGAACTGCATATGATACCACTGCAGCAAACCCAGTCAACGTTAAACTTGCCAGAAAATATAGAGTTTCACGTTTTGTACCTTTCAGAACTACCTTTGAATCCTTGCAAACATACATGACTCCACCTTCACCTTTAAAACTGAAACCTTTGTTGTCCAGTGTACTGAGAGATATCAAACTCTTGGTCATTGATGGAACAGGCCTTACATCATTCAAAACATAGAATAACCCGTCATGCGTTCGTATCTTGATTGAGCCAATCCCAACTACCTTGCAGACTGAACTGTTTGCCATTGATACATTACCACCATCAATCTGCTCATACGTTGAAAACCACTCCCTGTTCGGACACATGTGATACGAAGCACCTGAATCGAGGACCCATACACCTTTAGAAAAAATGTGATAATTTGCATTTAGGACAAGGTCTTCCTCTGAGCTACCACTGACCTTAGCGACGGCTGCTGAACCATTCTTTTTATCAGATTGGTAACTGTTACTACTAGGACAATCATGCTTCCAATTTCCCTTTTTCTTATAGGAAGCGCAAGTGTCATTATCCCTGGAATTATACGTCTTTGAATATTTAGAACTTGGTGCTAATTTCTTCGGCTTGTTCTTTCTAGACTTTCGACCTTTACTTCCTGTTACAACCAAACCAAACGTTCCACCTTCTGTTGTACCTACGACCTATGACAGTCATTTCTAGTAAGTAAAGCATTCTTTACTTCATCTAGAGACAGCGTATCCTTGCCAAATATAAACGAATCGAAGAAATTCTCATATGGCAGCGGCAATGATACCAACAAAATTAGAGCAGTATCTTCATCATCTATCTTAACTTCGATATTACGCAGATCCATTAATATTGTATTTAACCTATCTAGATGATCTTTCAGAAGCGTACCTTCAGTCATACGGAGGGTGAATAATCGTTGCTTCAAAGGTAACTTCTTGGTCAAAGACTTCATCATATACAGACTCTCGAGCTTTAACCACAAACCGACAGCCTTAACTTGATCTGCGACTTTAGCGATGACATCGTCAGCAAGATAAAGTATGATCGTTGAATGTGCCTTTTCTTTGAGGCTCATCAACTCTTCACTTTCGTCCAGTTTCGCATCCTTCCACTTGGCAGTAAGAGGCTTCAATAGACCTTGTTGTTTCAACAGGACGCATCTTAATCTGCCATAGACTGAAACTGCTCCCTCTGGTAAAGTTTTCGATTTTCACGTTAACGCCAGACATCTTCGAAATCGATTGCTGAAAAAAATAATAATTGCAGAAAAATGAACCCTAGGCTCTGATACCAGATTGTTATGAAAACGGTAATCAACAATCGTAAATTGGTGCATTCAAGGCATATCTCAACAAAATGGTTGACCAAAATCAAAGTGTGTTGCCTCTTTGGTAAAAATGCTAGGGTTGAATTCTGGAAAAGGCTATGTAAGAGTACCCAAGGATGATAGGATTAAGATCCTTATTATCATTTAGAGTTTATGAAATTGTAAAAATTTGATTATTAAAGACAATTTTAGTACGAAATGCCATAATTTCCAAAATCTGGTTATTAAATCTATTAATGCTCATGGTGTGTCTTTTTTAGGTACTCTAAAGATAGTCATTTCCAAGACGGGCTAGATGGTGAAAAAATGGAATCGCCTACTTGTGGATTTTGGAAGTTGAATATTAATGTATCGATCAAGCCAAGTTCAAGAGTGTTGGAAATACAAACAAAGTGGTGTAGTAATCCCACATTGGTTAAATAAGGAGTAGATCTTAGGTTTATAAGGGAAGACAAACATCTTCATTGCCATGAGGCCTTTTGGGAGATGCCCAAAAACAAAGTCATAAGAGCCTAGGCCCAAAGTGAACAATATCATACCATTGTGGAGATCCGGGTAGGTTTGTCGTCCCTTATCAAGTGGTATTAGAGTTGTCCTCTTGACATAACCATATCGTAAGAACCTCGAGTATGAAACAAATGTTGAATTTATAAGGGAAGACAAACATCTCCATTGGTTTGAGGCCTTTTGGGGAAAGCCCAAAAACAAAGCCATGAGAGGCTCCTTGAGGGTATGACTTATTAGGGAAAGGCTCAAAGCATGAATATTCAGGGTCTAATCGATCATAACTTCTCCCTATTCTTGTGGAGTCTGATGTCTTAATTGTTGTTAATTCTATTTTTTATGACTCCATAGATTATACAGAGTTCAACAATATTCTTGTTGATATTAGAAGTGTATCTACTACATTAGGAATTCTCAGTTTTCTCCTTCTAGGAGGTTTTTGTAACAGGGCTGCAAGTATTCTGGTCAAACAAGTTAATGTAGACTCAAATTGTTGGAATATTTTTTCCTCTTCTATGAAGAAGAGGGAAACTTTTTGGATGGAGTTTAAGAACCTGACTCTAAAACAGTCCTAAATCCGGTTCTTACCCAGCGCATGAATTTAAATACCATTAAATTCAACAAGTAAGACAATCAACAGAAATTTAACATATGATAGGAAATTGACAATTCAAAAACCGTTATTAAAAACCATTATTATATAAAGCCTCTGGCCAGAGTATACGAAAACAGTACTAAAACAATTATCCCAAAATACTCTAAACATGTTGAAAACATAAAATAAATGAGAGAGACTATGCGGCGGACTCCTATGATCAGTCAGCTCCTCCTCTAGCCGCTCCGGTGCTGTCCCAAGTTACCTAGTGGTAAAACCACAGAAATAAGGGTGAGTACAAAGACATTCAATAAGAATCCCCAACCGGAGTACACTTGAGTGTCGTTTTTTTTTTTTTTTTTTTTGAGATATTACTTGAGTGTCGTTGCCGATGTAATGAACACATTAACTAATTATTAAAACAAAATGGACATATTAACTACACAATAATTCGTGGAAGTTAGTTAATTTTTTATTAAGTGACGTTTACCAAACAAATTGATAAATAACCAAAATATTAAGGGGGTTTAATAACTATTTATTTATTTTTTTTTTAAATTAAGCTATAAATACAATTTCATTTATAAATGTATTTATTTTTGGTAATTTCTATTTAGTTGATTTTTTTTTTTTTTTTTTTTTTTGAGATTACAATAATTAAGGGTGGAGGATTCAAACTCAAGACCTCTTGATCTATGAGTTGATATATTCAACTTTTGCCAATTTACTTTTCTACCATTTCTTAGAAAATTTTATTTTAAGCTTTTAAGTTTGAAGTTTAATTTTTATTTGGTTCATATGTTTTAATTTTATTGTTTGAGTGTTTTTTAATTTACTTTTATACTTATTTTTTTAAACTAAATCTAAAATAATTTTTTATTAATATATTTAAATATAAATGAGTTAGACATCATTTCATTTTTTGTTTTTTGTTTTTTAGAATGATTGGGCAATTTATTTATGTATTGCCAGTTACAAGATTGTAAATTCGAAGATAGAAAATAAGATCGCTAGACTGTCAAAATTTATTGAGTAGATAGTTAAAATTATTTAGACTTTTAATAAAAGTTTAAAATTAATTTTCAAAATTAGTTATTTAATTTGATAAATAATATTAGACTATTATACCCTTGTAACTATTTTTTTTTTTTGGATAAATTTATTTAAAATTAGATTCACCCATAACCATTCTAAAAAATCAAAATCTAGTTTAGTTTCTAAAAATAAGAAGAACAAATCTTGACCAAAATTTGTTGGTTTTGTAATTCACAATTTTTCAAAAATCAGCAAAATAAAAATAACGTTGGAAATTGATTTTGTAATTTACGACTAGGAATGATGATTTGAATATTCATTAATGAATTATGTACAATATAAAAACGTAAATGTAGAATAATGAGGATGTGTTGTTTCAAAAAAAAAAAAAAAAAGAATAATGAGAATGTGAATAAAATTTGATAAAAAAAAAGAGGAAATTAACATACTTGACACTTATCACACATAAGAATTAAATGATCGTGTGAGACTATATATATATATATATATGGTTTGTTGATGTACATAAAATAAATTATCTAAACTCGTTATATAACATATACAATACCATATATATATATATATACGATTTCAACAAGAATGCAGTGTCGTACTATATAGAAACCATTGTGCATCCATCTCTGTCCTCATTAAGATTATAATTTTATTTTTGCCAGTCTATCTTTATAAAGAAATACTCTCAATTTTAGAGCTTTTGTCAAGTTCGATACCTACTACAATTGACTCGATAATTAGAAAAATTGTGGTTCCATAAACAATCTCAACGTAGTTTTTTTTTTTTTTTTTTAAATAATTTGAGTAGTTGTCTCTCATCTTATTGTCCATTGATAAGCAATTGTGATGGTTATCTCAAAAAAAAAAAAAAAAAAAGCAATTGTGATGATGGAAGCTTCCATCATTAAGATTTTGACGCTTCAAGATCGTGAATTGGCAGAGGGTCAAGACTGAAACGAGCTGAAACTTTGTTCTAATTCGTCAAATAATTAGCACTATACATGGAATTGAAGAATGATGAACGGTATGTCGCTCTCTATTATGTTGTATTTTCGTTTTGTTTTTTTAATCATAATATCTGAGTCTGGATGAAATGAAAGGAGATAAGATGAGATGTTGAGAGCAGAAAAATCTTGTTTCGATGGAGTGAAGTGAGATGAAATGATAAGAAAATCTTGTTTGGGTGGAGGGAGATAAAATGACAGAAAAATCTTGTTTGGGATACACGAAAAAGAGATAAGAAGTTATGATATCTTATACAATTTTTTTAAAGTAGTCTTATGTTTTCTTTTTGTTGGATAATGAAATCATCCTGAAATTTTTAGCAATTAATATAAGTATGAAAATATAATTACTATCATAAAGAAATTTAATAATATAAAATCAATATCATACCATCCTTGATATGATTTGTAGGAATTCATAGATGCAAATAGTGGAAATTCAGGAAACAATTTTCTAACATCTATCACAGAATCACATGCATGTTAATTATACGAATTAAGTAGCAACCTTTGATGCGTGATTCCCAAGCAAGAAAGAACGCCGCTGCTAGGAGATATTAGGGCTCCAACTGCAACCCCTCCAATTAGTCCTCTAGCAATGGAACGATCCCACGTATTCTAGTACGGAAGTGAGTGAATTGTTTCACTCTCTTTCTTTTATTGGGATGTGGAGGCACAACAAGGAATTAGGGTCAGGGGTTTTTCTATCTCAGGGAAAAAGCTCCTGTCTCACTTTCTCCTAACCCCATATATATACTTAGGGTTAGGCAAAGAGAGAAAACCAAAACCCACCAAATAACTCTTAATAGCCATCTGTTAAATTATTTGATTTTATTCTATTCCATACTTGTATTATTTCTATACTTGATTTTATTCATTTTGTAATTCATCCCTTGTAAACTTACCTTCCTTCTTGAAGAGTAAGATTTCTCCTATTTAAGAAGGAGCATTGTAACATTATTTGACATCAATTATTTGAATAAGAACTTAATTCTATTCTCTCAAAAATCGACATGGTATCAGAGCCTTTTACATAATAAGAGATTCAAATCGTAATTTTAGTTTCAGAAATTGCCGCCACAACAGCCGCCACTCTTAAACGTCTTTAATTGCTTCTTTTGTCAATTGTGTATTCCGCAGTTCTCTGAGTAAAGAGCAAATTTATCAACTTTTGAAACTGCTAAAGACCATGTGGTTATCTGGTAATCCTTATGTTTTTTTGGCACAATTAGGTCATTATTCTCTGGCTTTATCTTGTCTTACTTCAACTCCATGGATCATTGATTTTGGAGCGTCTGATCATATGAATAGCTCATCTCAATTATTTACCCCATACACTCCTTTGTATTCCAGAATTGCCGATGGTAGTTTCACTTCTATTGGAGGAAGAGGAACAATTTTCTTAAATAAAACCTTGACTTTAAAACA
>JBBMKA010061700.1:0-17340 GCA_037833695.1 Sechiopsis laciniata
AAACCAATTAAAAACCGATCCAATGGTTTCATGCTTTATTGGACATTGGATCGGATCCAATTTTTAAAAAACCGAACGTATTGGATTGGTTGTCGGTTTGGTATAAAACCGACGAAAACCGAACCGAGATCACCCCTACTCCCATCCTTGAGTTCTTTCAAAAGGTAACACTAAAATGACCACAATATTATGGATGCCCTCTTGCTTATTTATTTAAATAAACCATTTGGAAGAATTGAACTGAATTAAATAGATAATCAATAAAATAGTTTTTTTTTAATCAAATAAAAAGAGGTACACAATACATCATAACAAAAAAAAAAAAAGAAAAGAAAAATAGAAATGGAGCAATAACTTTCTCAAGCTACTTAGAATCTTTATTCTTGAATACTTTGTCATGACATGTAGTTCCAAATGAATGATAGAACTCAACACTATCTCGTTGGTCTTAGAACATCAGACAACATTATCTTGTTGAACATTTATCGTAGCGAAAGAATAGGATGGGTCTCCAGAGATATAAATAATTAAGTCAGTAAGAAAAAATAAGAAAACCATGAATGGAAATTCATCTTCAATACTACAATTAATATACAGCGTTATACTGATAGCCTTCAACATATATAATCTATGGATAGAAGTTTTATTGCTAAAGCAAGTCACTATAATGGTTTGCGAAAATAAAAACCCAACTATAAAAACTCCACCCGCTGCCCGTATTGAATCTTTGATGGTATAAAAATTTGATTGTAGGAAATGGATAGAAGGTACAGTGAAGAAAAGAATGAAGATGAATACTGGGGGTAACGAAATTCCGATGAACAACAATAAACCATGTGAAAAATGAGTGTAAAGGGCGGTCACAGAATTTCTATAAAGCATATCATAGGATATGATTGTTTGACAATAACCTGATTGCCCAAACATTTGTAGAGTGTCACTAGCAAAATCAGTATTGCATACAAGAAATTTTGCTAGAAACAAAATACACACACTTGTGATTGCATCCAAAGCCAAATCTACCATGGAGGAGGCTTCATTATTACTATCTTCATTTTCAAAACTGGGAAAAAAGAAATCAATCTTATTGCTAGCCATAATTATGATTTCACAACCTCCTAATTTTAGATTAATTATCTATATATATATATATATATATATATAGAGGGTTTAATTATTTACCAATTTTAAAATATGATCAACACTCTTTTTTTTTCTTTTTTTTTTTTTTTTTTAAATTTCAAAATAGTATTGAAAAAATACAGTTTGGATTTTTATTTTTATTTTTAATTTTTTGTTATATGCTAATCTCATTCCAACGTCTTTTTCTCAACTCTCTTCCTATTTAATCTCTTTTCCTTAGTTTAGATTCCTTATTTGAAATGGTGATCAAAACAAGATCATATTAGAATAGATTGTATCTCATTTCTTTTGGATATTGCTTTTGTTTAATCTCTAAGATTTTTTTTTTTTTTTTGGATTGACTTAAAAAGGCTCTTTCAATATGTGTGTTTGTTCGATGATCAATTTTTTTTTTTTTAATTAATTTTAGCTAGGTATGTCCATGGCATATATATACATATATATAATTTTATTTTTAGTTCGTCGATTTGGGTTGGATTGAACTGTCATAAATTGATAATTAGAGAATCAATCAAATCATACGAAGATTATATAATCATTGGCCAGCATGCTATAAATCTTAAAATTGCTTCATATAGGCTAGGAGCGGATCACTCAAAATGTTTGAATTTACAACTATGAATATACCAAATTTTGGCCTCCAATCACCTGTGATCGAGAACTATGTTTATAAAAATTATCAAAACTACTTAAAAAGACTACTTCCCTTTGATATATATATATATATTTGTTTTTTGAGAAAACGTGTAGTGATCCATAATTTTCGAGAATTTTATTAATAGATTTGGTTTAATTTAACATATTAAATTATTAAAATTATCGAATTAAAATTGAAGATTTTCCATTTAATTGGCTCTACGGTTTTATCTTTACCAAAAACCCTAAAATTTAGGATATATTTGCCATTTTAGAATATTTGATCGGTTGATAAATAAATTTGAAAGGATAAACATAAAAATCGTTCCTCATATCTAGTAATTTATAGTTTTTTTCTTTTTCGTTGATTCAACGGGAACAATTGGAAAAGTTACTATTTAAAACATCTTTTATTTTTATCTTAAGGAAAAAAAAAAGAATGATAATTGGACAAAACCCTAAAATACCACTATCTTTTATTCTTCCTTCACTCGTAAACCAACCGAGCACCATTTTTTTATTTTATTTTATTTTTTTATTCTTCTTGTTTGAGCAAACAGCCGTTTGCAAAGCCCAACCAACCTGAGCTTCTCGAACAACACCCGACGGCAACACTCCACAATTCTTGTTTATGTTGTACCATTATTGGTTGGTCCTTAATCCAAAGATCGATTGGTGAAATACCAACTCAATTATAAGAAGTCTATTGATTGAATTCTGAATTGAGGTATGGGAAACTAACTCTCTCATATGTGGTTTGTGGCAAAACTCTTGATTAATCTTTACTTGATTTTTTATTCAATTATCATACGTGCTTGTTAAATAGAAGTGTAATATAATTGTTGGAATGTCGTATGTGGTTGTTACTTAAATTATTTTACTTTAACTTGAATAGCTAGAATGAAGTTGTGAGATTGAGGATTAGCTAATAATTTGGTATTAAGATTATGTAGTTGTAAGGATTGAACATTATTAAGTTGTTGAAGTATGAGCTTGTGATTATGAAGTGTGAGATAAAATTAAGGCATAAATATTAATACATAGTTATTGGTTGGAATTAGTTAAGTTTATCAAGGAGGTTTGGATAGGATTTGATTATTAAGCATGTTGGAATAAACTTAAATATATTTTAATGTATTTTTGGAATAATTAATTTAGGAAATTAGTGGGTAGACAAATAAGGAATTAATGTGTATTTGATTATGGGGCTAATTAAGGAATTAGTGGATTGTCAATTTATGAGAGTAATCAAGGAATTAGTAGATTTTATTGTTTTAGCAATTAGTGGGAAATATTTATGAAAAGAACTTGGAGACCAAGTTAGGTTATAAATAGAGTACTCATTCCATGGAGCAAAGTAGAGACAATCGTAGAGCAAAAGAGAGTGAAGAGAGAAAAAGTTGTGTAGACAGTTATAGAGAAAGTTTAATTGAGAAATAAAGGAAAGTGTTTTAGAGAAATTGTTGTGTGTTTTGTCTTTCCAATCCCGAAGCGAAAAGCTTGCGCGATTGTTATTTGTGTTTATTGTTTTTTGTTTTTCGAATCTAGATCTTACAAATTGGTATTAGAGCCGATGACGAACGTAACGGGTCAATTATCGCTGCCACGATTGACGAAGGCAAATTAGGAGAATTGGACCATTCAGATGAAAGCACTACTTAGATCTCATCATGCATGGGAAGTGGTCGAAGAAGGTTTTGTAGAATCAGAGAATACCGCGGGTTATACGGTGGCTCAAATCAAAGCGTTGAAAGAGTTGCGATCGAGGGATAAAATGACATTGTATATGCTGTTCCTAGAAGTGGATGAATCAGGCTTTGAGAAGATTGCGAGTGCAACTACTTCAAAAGAAGCATGAGACACTTTAGAGAAAGTGTTCAAAGGAGCCGACCGAGTGAAGCAAATGTGTCTCCAGACTCTTCACGGCAAGTTAAAGAGTATAAAGATGAAGGAGTCAGAAAGCGTATCTGACTACATTACGCGTGTGCAGAAGGTGGTGAATCAACTCAATCGCAATGGCGAAAAGCTAACGGATGCGCGAGTTGTTGAAAAGATTTTGAGATCATTGATGGATAATTTTGAGAATGTGGTGTGCGTAATAGAGGAGTCAAGGGACCCTGTGATGTTCATTGTTGACGAGCTTGCTGGTTCTCTTTAGGCACACGAGCAATGCAAGAACAAGAAGAAAGAAGAAACACTAGAGCAAGCGCTTCAAACCAAGGCGTCGATCAAAGATTAAAAGGTACTCTATTCTAAAAATTTCAGAGTAGAGGTCGCGGACATGGAGGACGTGGATATGGTAGCAGTAGTCAAAGCGACATGTATGATGCGGAGAAGAAACATACTAGTCAAGCAAATTGGTGCCGAAGAAGACATGGTCCAAGAAGAGGCGGTAGATCGAGTCAGTCAAATATTGAATGCTACAAGTGTCACAAGTATGGTCACTATGCGAGTGATTATTATTTCGACAAATGCTACAATTGTGGTGAAGAATTGCATTTTGCGAGAGATTGTCGTGCGGATAAAAGGGTTGAAGAAATAAGCAACTTAGCAGTAGAAAATAATGCGAATGATGATGTTCTTTTGATAGCGCATAAAGAAGGAAGCGACAATGATGATACTGTGTGGTATCTCGACTCAAGGGCAAGTAACCATATGTGCAGTTGATGACTCTAAAATAGAGTAACATTTTAGCCTAAATTCGGATCATTGTTCGCACTTATTAATTGAAAATTATTGCGAGTAAGGCAAAACTAGGGTTCAGAGAAGAATTCAGAGACGCAACCAAGACGACGATAGTTTGTTATTTGTTTTTCTTTTATTTCGTCGTTAGACTCATTTTACTTCAGTAATAGAAATTCTAATATGTTTTCCATCTCGTGTTTTGTGTTTTCTGTCTGTATCATGAACTAACTTCATTGGGGGAAAACTAGGAGAAAGTGAATCTTAGTAGCATGTTGTAGGAAGAAACTGGAAGGGTTCATTTGAAGCATGTAGATTAGGTACATCAATATAATAGTGAGTGTTGACCGGCGATCCACACAAACTAATAAGTTGTAAATCAGAAGAGGAAATAACCTAAGTCTACTTTGCATGTTTGATAGTTAGTGTTACATCTGTAATGCTTTAAATCGGAGTTTAGGATTAAACGCGTAACTATCACATACTTAGCGTCATCTCGTAATTACATCTAGTCGCGGTGGAAGTCGGACTTGATGCTAAATGAAAGTGGAAGCAGAAGTTTGTAAGGCGTAGTATGATAGAGTCCCTTACAGCATGTTTCTTGTTTATTACATTGCTGCTGAATTTCATGAGTATCTTAGTCTAGCCTTATCTTATCAATACTACTTTATCTCGCTATTTACTTACTTGTATGTTTCAATCACAAACCAACTCAAATCATATTCGTGCAATTTACAATTCAATTCTAAACATCACCTCAGATAGTTTCCAGTCCCTGTGGAGATCGATAATTTACTTATTACTTGCTATAGACTGCTTACACTTACGTGAAGTGCGAACTAATCACACTGAAAGCATTTAGCTATCCGCTATCGCAGAGTCAAGTTTTTGGCGCCATTGCCACTAACTGTGTAAAATTATCTTGAGACGAGAGTGTTTAGAATAAAAAAAAAAAAAAGAAAAAAAAAGAAAGAAATATATATATATATATATATATTTTCAATTTTCATTTGTTTCAACATTTTAGTGTGATTGGTGCATGAGCGCTACTCTTGTGTTTGATTTAAAACCTGAATGAACCCTTCGAAGGAGGATACGCGAAAAGAGAATGAGAAACCGCAGAAGAATGGATCCCATGGCACATCATCATCCTGGAGTGATAGATCCACCAGCAGCAGTAGTAGCGGGTGCGGAACTTGGAGCAAATGCGAACCCAAATCCTAATCTGCCGCCAGCATAGGAGGTAGATGAAAGAGATAGAGTCATGCGAACTCAACAAGGAGAATTCAATCATATAGCATATCCAGGTATGGGTAGACCTAACGGTGAAGGCAGATGCCTTGTATTGACTAATAATATGTATAACATGCTTAAAGTCAATGAGCCTTTTAGAGGATTTCCTTCGGAAGATTCGCATCAACATTTGCGTACCTTTTTAGCTGTTAGTGACATAACCAGGAAGTCGGTATTTCTTTAGAAGATACTCGACTGTTTCTGTTTCCATATTCCTTACGTGATAAGGCTAGATACTGGGTAAACACGCTACCAAGTAATTACACTTTGAGGCAAATGGTTAAAAGATTTTTAGCAAAATACTATCTTGTGCAAGAAACATGAATTCTAGGCATGAAATCACTAGTTTTAGATAAGAAGATGATGAAACTATAGAAGGAGCTTGGAACGATAAAAGGAGCTTATAGAGAAATGTCTGTACCATGGTCTATCTTATACGCTTTAAATCGAACATTTTTACAATGGATTATCAGAACCAGACAAGGCTATCATTAACGCAACAGTAGGAAGATGTCTGATGGATAACACATACAATCAGACCTACAAAATCATCGAAACAACTGCTAAAAATCATGCGCCTAAGATGAGCCAAGGACAAAACCAAGATAAAACACTAGGTAAATTCGAGCTAAGTGAAATGGTTGCCATAAAAGCATAATTGGCTACGCTGACAAACACTCTGAAAAATGTTCAAATGACTGCACCCCAGAATGCATTGGCAATTGAGCAATCAACTCTCGAATTCTGCGTACTCTATGGAGGTGATCATTTGTACGAGCTCTATAGTGAAAACACAGCGTTTGTCAATTATGTTGGAAATTTGAATTTGCGACAGCAATTTAATCCTTATTCAAATACGTATAATGCCGGATGGAAACAACACCCAAATTTCTCGTGGGGAGGACAAAGCAGCAACACTAACCAAACGGGACAGTAGTGCACACCACCATAATCTGGATTTGGAAGTAACCACCAACAAGCTGTACAGTTAGATTCATCACTGAAGGATTACATAGCGAAGAACAACATAGTTATGATGGAGCATCAAACCCTGTTGAAGACTCAACAAGCAACTCTTCGGGCACTAGAACTACAATTAGGCCAAATCGTAGTGTCTATAAAAAATAGACCGCTAGGGCAATTACCGTCAGATACGGAAGGATCTAGGAAGAATGACAATGAGCAAGTAAATGCGATTGAATTACGAAGTGGGAAACCTTTAATGGATAGTGAGGAAATTAGGACTTATCATGGAACAAAAGCCCCAATGGAACCATCAACAGGGAAGCAACTAGGGAAGGGTGTGGATGAAGAACCAACCATAGCAAAGGAATCAACAGATGTGGCGAAACCATTACCCATTTACCAACCACCACCGCCACCATACCTTCAAAGGATTAGACGCAAAGGAAACGAGTCGCAACTAGAGAAATTCACGGACATTTTGAAACAAATTCACATCAACATTCCCTTGGTTGATGCGCTTCGGCAAATGCCAAACTATATGAAATTCTTAAAGGATGCGCTTAAGGAAAAGAGAAAATTCGAGGAATTCAAGGTAGTAGCATTGAACGAGGAATGTAGTGCAATTATTCAGAATAAAATCCTAAAGAAAAAGGTCGATCTTGGGCAGTTTACCATTCCGGTCAAGATTGGTAGTAATCATATTGGGCGAGTACTCTTTGATTTAAGTTTGGAATAGGTGAAGCAAGGCCCACAAAATTTGTTGGTCTACCGTCACTCTTTCCCTTGCCTTTGTCATGCTCGAAATTCAATATTTGTTTTGGAAATTTAGGCCATTCGGAGTATTCTCCCATTTCTATCATGTTAAACATCAATAACTGATCTCGTTCCTTTGCATAAGTCAAATATCTCTGTGTAATATCCTCGAGCTTGGCTATCCTTTATGCTAATCCGACAACAGTCTTTGTGTCTCCATTCTTCTTACTTTCCACTGCTACACTTTCCTTTGATGGAAATACGCTAAAAGTCTTCTCACAGCGTTGCGGCCTGATCCCCGGATCCGCACATAACTGTGTACTTGCAAAGGGATAGTATATGTATTCTTGCATTCCACTAATGCATTTCTGCACTTGCATCTCCAGAATCTTTCCCAGATTGATACTTATCCCGAGTTTTATTGCGACGAGCAGCATTGTTTGATCCCTTCTGATTAGTGCCCTATTGGTTGAAGGTATGAATACTATCTTAATAATCCGCAACCACTCTTGCAGGTTCTCCAGAATCATGTATCCTTGTACTGACATTGGATCATTCCACTCTGCTCCCACTATTTTGATCACTGATAGGCTTTCTTTCATTTTCTCCGTAGTGGGGGAGTTGACCAGCTGTTGACAGAATGCTGTACGAACATTAGGCACTGCCAAAGCTTTATTCCATGCGGCTGCTCGGCAATCGACGAGCTGACCATTTACTCTTTAGAATAATGGTACTTCTTCGTTTAAGTTTGCATAGAATTGGTACACCCAATCTGTTCTTGCGTTCATCATCGGAAAAAAATACTTCGTCCATCCCAGACGATGAATCATGACCTTAATATTATCAGATATATTTAGTCAAATTTCACGCTTGAACCCTTTATCCCTTAATGCGATGAACTTTTCCTCAGCATCAATAGATGCGAAGGTCGCACCTCTTTTGACTCCAATCTCCATGTTTGCCTGCAATTGCTGAATGGCCGTCAACGCCCTTGCCCTCATAGAATGAACTTAAATGCTGCTGAACCTTGGGTGCTGCTACTCTTCAACTTCATTGGGAAAGCTATTCTCTTCGTCTTCACATGGTTCGACTTTTTCTAGATCCTCTTCTATTGATTTATCTTTATCCTCCTCCAGCTCCATCTTTTCTTTTTTTCCATGTCCTTTGTCATGTCGAGGGTGGTTGTCTTCAATCTTGTCTGTCAATCCCAAGTGTTCTGCGTCTTCGGGAGTTTCTTCATCACTATTCAGCATAATATAGGAGGCAATTTTCCTCATTTCCTCTGTTCTCCCGAATAACTTCCAACTTCTTGTTTGTCGTTGACGAGAACTTTCTCCGATTTCTAGTCCTTGCTCATCAGCTGGTAACTTTTTTGTTCCACACTTTGGAGGTGTCGAACTTCGAAACTTTTATCGCTTAATAACCTTTTTACCCCTTATAGCCTTACCAGATACCTTACGATTTGAAGTCATCATCCAGATGAAGAGAACAACACACAGCCTGTGATTTCTTAAGGTTGAAGCAAAAATGCAGTGATCGATTCTTCCATACATAAGGTTTATAGAGTTCGAAAATATTTTCGAAATTCCTCGGGCAAGGAAAAGAATAATCACAAAAGGAATAACTGAGATTTTGCACCTATTTTCAAATATTCGAACCAATTCCTTCCAAAAAATCAAATAATAAAAGAAAACTATAGATATAGAAAAACTTCCTAAAATTAAGATATTAAAATTGACTTAAGGAAAAAAATCAAAAGAAAAATGCAGAATTAAAAAAAATACCTATTTTAAAACAATAAATATAAAATTTTTGCATTCCAGGAATTCTGCCGAGTAGATCTGGGTGGAACCTTTGCGCTAATTCTGCCCGGCATAATTTATCCATGTTTAGGCCATTTGAAAATTTTAGGGGCGAAACCATCTTTGATCACCTTTTTTTGCCTTTCTTCGCCATTCGCCTTGATGCGTAGACAACCTGCCAACCCAAGCGTTGATAAGGTGCAGAGTTCTATGTTCAAGCTCAATTGAATTGCCCAAGTGTCATCTTCTCGACTAATCAATTGAGATGCATGTACTTCTGGGAACAAGAAAATCTCAGGTACCATTGCTGGTAGGCTGCGATCTTCCATGCTATAACTATTTTCCTGTTGAATAAACGATTCTGCATCTCTCCTTCGGTTTGATGTAGAACCTCCTCAATTGGCTCCACAGGTTCATTACCTTCCATTCCTTCTTGTTGAAGATTTTCATCTTCATTTTTGTGCTTAGTATCAACATTTGAACTTTCTTTGTTTTCCATCACAATGCATTCTATTTCGTTAGCCTTAGGATGGGCAGGGGTGGCAAACCTTGTCCATGCTTCCTCCTGTTGCTTATAACGCCGCTCTTGTTCTCTGTCTATTTCGGCTGCAAGTTGTAATTCCTTGGCTTCTCTTGCTCTTATGATTGTGGCTAGTCGAAAATCTTCCCACGAGAGTTCTCCCTCACTAAAATGATCTATCATTGCTCCTCCATTAAGTACGTTGGCCTCTAGATATGTCTCTTCTGCCCTTATAATGCTTACTGAGTGTACTGCTGTTAGTTTTGTCAGAGATTGTGGATTCTCATTGTTGGGCCATTGAGGTTCTGATATAATACCATTGTCCCTCATCCATTGTATTCGTCTTAACTGCTCTTCTTCTTATGTAGTTGCATCGTCCAGAGACTGCCCACGAGTATACACTGGACTCCTAGGTTCATGACTCCTAGTGTCCCATGCTGGTGCAATCTCCTTGCAGATCGAAATGATGCTGATAGATGCTGCTACGATCTCCCCAAAATTGCGACTGATAGTTCTCATTTGAACAGAATTGTATTAAATTGCTCTCCTCCCATAGCCTTGCTGCTGAAAATTGTATGTTTGCTGTGGAATGTTATTATACGTCCATTGTTGATTCGCAAAATGATTTAATGCCATTTGGTGTTTGTACTTGTGGTAATGTTTTTGCTGTAGGACTCTGTTTCCCTGTTGGTTGTATCGATCTGAATCTCGATTTTCCTAAAATTTAAAAATTACAACCTTTTAGACAATAAAACTACTTTTCTCCTAATAATATTAACTCTAAATAATCAATCCTTGGCAACGGCGCTAAAAACTTGATGGGGTGTGATTCCGGTGCTAATATAACGTTCAGTAATTAATTCAAAGTCAACTTATACTAAATGTAATTCAAAATCACGCCGTTGGGAATTGCAGCAAGTAATAAGTATATAAATTTATCGATCCCACAGAGATTGATGTCTAGAGTTAATACTATAAAGACAGAGTTGTGTAGAAAAGTAAAGCATTTGTGTATGAGTTGTTGTGGTTTGGTTGGATTTGAATAAGTAAATAAATATGTTGCTGAAAATAAATATGATGCAATGAGTAATGTTAACTAACAATCCTAGAAAATTCTAAGTGCACGGACTAATCAAAGGGAGTCTTGCTTCCCTAACGAATAAGTACTTCTGCACTTAATGATCTGTGGCAGAACCAGCTTCTGCTATGAATTTCATACTTAGCACAGGGCTGCGCAAGCATTAGTAAGGTTATTCCTAACATTTTAAGCAGTGAACACGTTCACACAACCTAATGTAGCTTACTGGGTCAACATGCAGTTCCTTCTTCCGAACTCACCACAAGGTACATGCGTTGGTAGCTAATCAACACATATATATATAAAGATTAACATGCAGTAGTGTAAAACTCAATGACCTACGTTCCTAGTATACTTCTATTCATGAATAGTAAACATAAACTCCTACAGCGCAACCATAAAGATAAACATCAAATAGAAGTTAAATCAGACGATTTTATTGCAACTATGAAATGTTCAAAACTACAAGCTATTCCTAATAAAAACAGTAAATCAAATTGGTATGGCTGAAGATGTGCAGTCCCCTTGTCATCGACTCTTGCGACACCACAATTTGCTTCTCTCCACGATAGGCTTCATGGCCAACTGACCAGCTCACCTTTCTCGGCTCTCTACCTTGGTATTTATAGAATTGAATTACTTGGCCGACAAGTCGAAGTGAGCTGTGAAATCTTCATTAATGTAGAATTCCTTGATTTCCACTAGAATTTATTTGATTGATGCCGCCTTGATTACTTGATTGATTCTCGACTTATTTCCTTGTTGACGTGTCGTTTCTGAACGTGTTTTCATTTTGAATTCGTGTCTTTTTGCCTACTGGTCATCGTTTGCGCTGATTGTCCATTCCGCGGTGTAGCTTAATTGTCCTGCCAATGGCATTGATTAGGCATAGTTTACTCAAGATTTATGCTAAAAATGTGCAACTGTGCTTCTGATACCATTTTATGAATGCATGCTGATTTTTTAAGTTATTTCATCGTATTTCTTCTATTAACGCTTGCTTTCCCCTTTTAATTCTAGAATAATGCTAACTAAGACAGTCTAGAATACGCTCTATGTGAGAGCTATCAGGACGCATCGGAAAGGAAAAGCAACGTGCTAGACGATCAGTAAGGTATTGGATGAAGAGGAAATCTTGCGCCAGAGGACCTGTTCCATCGCAGAATCAGAGAGGAAGCGGACGACGCTGAGGTGAACATCGCTAGGCGACAAAAAGTACAACTAACACCATTTAGGCGTGATCCTGATGAAGTGGATAGTAGTATCCAGTACCTCAAGGCCGAGTTTGCATCTAAACATGCAAACTTGATAAATGAAGCGGGACCATCTACACACCCTCAAGTGTCCACTTGTTCAGCAAAGATGAAGAAGACAATGCGAGAAAAATTCGGGCGTAGCCTTTGGTTGCTAGACAAAAATATGAAGAAGCTTGTGGACTACGTGAAGAAATGAGACAGGATAGTCTTTGACATACTAGCTCGTTTGAAACTTCAACTCCGCAGACCTATTTTCCCGAATCTCCAAGACATTATCTCCTCCACTGACTTTGATAGCTCTGGTTCAGAAGATGAAGAGTGAAAAAAGAAGTCCCTGTCCCTACTGATCCTATCTTTTAATTTCTTTTATCTGCTCACTCACTGATTAATATAATCATTCTTTCATTTTACTCACTGCTTAAGTTTATGCTTTGACCAATACTGAGTTAGAATCTTGCTTTTTAATTCCACACTTTCAAAACATTGCCTTAGATACGCTGATATTTAATCTGCCCCAAGATATCATTCGCTAGTTAATAACAAGATCATCTTGGGACAGATACTTGTGAACTTAGGACATAGAACAATTCTGTAGGAGGAGACCGATTAGTTTTAAGTAATGACATTCAGAACCTTAGATTCATTTAAGTTTGGAGGAAATAAAACTCACCTTCATTGAGGACAATGAAGCCTTTAAGTTTGAGGGTGAGAAATGTCTGCGTTGTGCAGTGCTTTGCGAATAGAATATGCGAATGCGTATTGTTTTCCAAAAAAAAAAAAAAACCTCAAGGCATTCTAGGTAAAAATGAAACGACAAGAAGAGCGAATAGCCGTGAGAAATCCAAGTATTCTGCTAGCAATGCTACAAGACCAATTAGCGGCCAAACGGGACATTTTACTCAAAGGAACCCAAATAAATAAGCCTCAGACAGAATGTCTTGAACAAATTTAGATGATAGGGGTTGAATGAATTGCAATAGAGCAGAAGTCTCCAAACTAGGAGTTGAACTTTGGACTAAGGGAATGAGGAGAAGAACTGAGATGAGATTATTAGGATCCTAGTGAATCATGATTTGGAATGATTAAACGTTTGGTTTATCAAGGCAATAATACTTAAAGATTAATTTTTTTAGCAAGAGGAAGAACGCGACATTGTGATTTACATTACCTTTAGCGGTTATTACACCAATAATAGCATCGTTCGAGACGAGCAATGATTCAAGTTTGGGGGGGTTTGATGACTCTAAAATAGAGTCAGATTTTAGCCTAACTTCGGATCATTGTTCGTGCTTATTAATTGAAAATTATTGCGAGTAAGTCGAAACTAGGAATGAAAAGGTGTAATTCGCTAATGCTTACGCATTGGGAGAGTAAAATGCAAAATATCGATTATTAAGTCGAAAACAACCAAAATAACACGTTTAGCACTGATTTCGCAGGGCTTATGCTGATTTTTGTTTTCACAGGGTAAGCGCTAGGGGGCAGTGCGACGCTGAGAATCAAGACACGCGATTGCGAGCAATTAAAGCTCAGAAGACCAAGGCCAGAAGCACTTCAAGGAAATATGGAAGGAATCATCTGACAGCGAGAAGTTGACTAACCAAACAAATTACGAGACAGATTGTTGAAATCACGGTATTCCTGCCTTAGACAAATCAAAACACATTTGACAAGGATAAAAAGAGAAATTATCGCGAAGATTGATTCGTGCCATTCTGAGAGATTCGGAGATTTGATGACCTAGTCCTATAAATAGATTGTTGTGTAATAGAGAAAACGGATAACGGGTGTGTTCTTCAGATTCTTTCTTCGAAGAGGAATTTAGAGACGCAACCGAGACGACGATAGTTTAATATTTATTTTTCCTTTATTTCATCGTTAGACTCATTTTACTTCAATAATACAAATTCTAATATGTTTTTCATATCGTGTTTTGTGTTTTCTGTCTGTATCATGAACTAACTTCATTAGGGAAAAACTAGGAGAAAGTGAATCTTAGTAGCATGTTGTAGGAAGAAACTTGAAGGGTTCATTTAGAGCATGTAGATTAGGTACATCAATATAATAGTGAGTGTTGACCGGCCATCCACACAAACTACTAGGTTGTAAATAGGAAGAGGAAATAACCTAAGTCTATTTTGCATGTTTGATAGGTTGTGTTACATCTGTAATGCTTTGAATCGGAGTTTAGGAATAAACACTTAACTATCACATACTTAGCGTCATCTCGTAATTACATCTAGTCGCGGTGGAAGTCGGACTTGATGCTAAATGAAAGCGGAAGCAGAAGTTTGTAAGGCGTAGTATGATAGAGTCCCTTAAAGCATGTTTCTTGTTTATTACATTGCTGCTGAATTTCATGAGTATCTTAGTCTAGCCTTATCTTATCAATACTATTTTATCTCGCTATTTACTTACTTTTATGTTTCAATCACAAACCAACTCAAATCATATTCGTGTAATTTACAATTCAATTATGAACATCACCTCGGATAGTTTTCAGTCTCTGTGGAGATCGATAATATACTTATTACTTGCTGCAGACCACGTATACTTGCGTAAAGTGTGAACTAGTCACACTTAAAGCATTTAGCTATCTGCTATCGCAGAGTCAGCGGTCACAAGCATTTGTTCAAAAAGATGCGGAAAATTGAAGAAAGTCATGTTTCTTTTGGCGATGCATCAAAAGTAAAGGTAAAAGGAAAATGTACGATTTCTTTTGTACAGAAGGATCGCTTGATAGGATCAATCCAGGATATTTATTATGTACCAGATCTAAAAACATATATTTTGAGTTTAGGGCAACTCACAGAGAAGGTTTATTCTATATTTTGAAAGATCGATTATTGCATTTGAGGGACAAGGAAGAGTGTTTAATCGCTCAAGTTGAGATGGGAAGAAATCACATGTATAAATTGAATTTGAGTCGCGACGTGCGAGTAAATGAAGAAAGTGAATGGGACTGGAATAAGGCGATGGAAGTTAGCATTGAAGTTGGGAAATTACTAGTCGTTACATCAACGAGCATGCCAAGAGAGTCGGAAACCACAGAAGAAGAAGAAGAAGAACCGCAACAACCCAGAATGCAGAGTTTGCAAGAATTGCACGATGCCACAAATGAGGTACATCTTGTTTATTTTTTAGCAGATGCGAAAAGTATTAGTTTTGAGGAAGCAATGCGAGATGTGAAGTGGAGAACCACAATGGACGAGGAGATTAATGCGATTGAGCGCAATGATACATAGAAGCTGACAGAATTGCCGAATGCAAGTTAGCCGTTCGGTGTAAAGTGGAAATTCAAGAAGAAGATGAATGCGCAAGAGAAGATAGAGCGGGACAAAGCGCTGCCTGTTGCAAAGAGATACAAGCAGAAATCAGGAATTGACTATGATGAAGTTTTTGCTCCCGTTGCTAGAACGGATCTCGCATTAAGTATTGGCATTGTTAATCGGTTCATGTAGGAGCTTGTTTATTTGCATTGGAAGGCGTTGAAGCGAGCAAGGATCAAGTTGTAGATATTTTTAATGTCGTTGCCGAAAATACTGTTCGAGAAATTCAAGAAGATGATTGGCATGGCGGATGGCAGGAGCGTTTAAGTTTATGGGGGAGTTTTGTTGGAATAAACTTAAATATATTTTTGGAATAATTAATTTAAGAAATTAGTGGGTAGACACTTAAGGAATTAATGTGCATTTGATTATGGAGCTAATTAAGAAATTAGTGGATTGTCAATTTAGGAGAGTAATTAAGGATTTAGTAGATTTTATTATTTTAGCAATTAGTGGGAAATATTTATGAAAAGAACTTAGAGACCAAGTTTGTAATAGACTATAAATAGAGTGCTCATTCCATGGAGCAAAGTAAAGACAATCGTAGAGCAAAAGAGAGTGAAGAGAGGACAAGTTGTGTAGAGAGTTATAGAGAGTTTAATTGAGAAATAAAGGAAAGTGTTTTAGAGAAATTGTTGTGTGTATTGTCTCTTCAATCTTGAAGCAAAAAGCTTGCACAATTGTTATTTGTGTTTATTATTTTTTATTTTTCGAATCTAGATTTTACAAAGCAATGATCATTAAGGTTGTGCATTGGAATTGATATTTAAGGATTTAAGTGTTGAAGTTAAAGGATAAGAAATCATAAGAAAATTATGAGGATTGTTGTTACAAGAACTTAAGTGATGGACTTTGAGGACGTGAACTCATAAGGTTTGAGTTATATTGATGCAGTAGAATTCTGTAAGCATAAATAGGTTTAAGTTAGTTATAATTAAAGACATATTTTTAAGCATAAAGAGTTAAGAATGGCATGTTATGCCTTAACATTGGAATAAGAGTTCCATGAGATGGAATTATGAAACTTAATGGAGGGCGCTAGCATTATGCATATACTATTATTTATATTGGACTTAGTGTCCATACTATTATTTATATTGGACTTAGTGTCCATGCTATTATTTATATCGAACTTAGTGTCCAGGTCTTAGTGTTCATACTATTGTTTATATAGGACTTAGTGTCCATGCTACTATTTAAAAGAGACTAGTGAGTTCACAACGCTATTTCTGCCATACTGCGGACTAACAGGTCTCAATGAGAGGGTTTATATATATATATATATATATCATATTCATTCTACTTGCTAGCTCATATGGGAGGGTTGATATCTCATTTAGTTAGGGCTAGATACTTGTTAAGGTTGTTCTTATAATTATTTATATGGTTGGTTAATTGTTAGTATTTATAACTCTTTATTAGTTGTGTTCTTATTATTTATTTGTATGATACTAATTGCTTGTTGTGAAAACTTATTACTTTATACTACTATTTACTTTGTGACTTGAGTTTGAATGTTTGTTTGAACTACTATGATATTTCTATTAATTATATTAGGTATTGGTTGATCACGTGTAATACCCTGTAAGGAGCCTACTGGATTTCTCGAAACCCATCCTTTATATTTAACAATTTTTCAGGAATCCGAAACAAGTCATGGTGGTTGACTGAGATGAATTGAGAAGATCATGGGCATGGTCAGGACTCTTTTATTCTGCATTAGTTATAGAGTCATGTAACATTTAATTTTTTCCGCATTCATGTTAATAAATGATAAGGCAACCCTAATTCTCAGCCCAAAGATCCAAGCTTATAATGAAGTAAGAACCTTTGAATTAAGAGATTAACACCTCCTTATGGATTTGGGAACAACCAAGAGAAA
>JBBMKA010061731.1:0-17339 GCA_037833695.1 Sechiopsis laciniata
CTTTTTTATTTTTTTTTATTCAGGATAAAAGTGGAAGAACGAATATTTTGAGTGATATTTTTATGTTTAAAACTATGGTTCAATGATTGTACGAACAAGGGTTATGCTATAATTTTACATATTGTGGGGAATAGATAGGGAAATTATGTTGATTTTTGTAAAAAGAAAAAAACTAACTACGCCCTGTCACATTATTATTTGTCGGCTAGTATTTATTAAGTTTTTTTTTAAAAAAAATTTTAACTCTAAATCGAATTTATGACCTTTTAATTCATAAGAATATATTAATACGTTGATTTATTTCTTTTGTTTACATTTGATGAGATTTTCTTAATTTTCTCGCAATACTTTAATTTTACAATGCTATTTCACCATTCAACTACATATTTTTGTTGTATCATTTGATACACACATTATATTTAAGGAAAATATTTCACACACATTCATGTTTAGGGAATCCTATATTTTTCTATGTAGCATCATTCATGTGTTATGTCAATAATGTTTAATAATAATGATATATATATATATATATATATATATATATTTATTTATTTATTTATTTAATAGGATAATATATAGGATTGTTGAAATCAAAATTGAGGAATTTGATTGTAAAAAAGTTTACATGATAACGGCGTGAATCAAGGTTTTAATATATGATTTTGAGAAATTGAGGAAAACAAAAAGAAAAAGTATCATTTGAGAAATTGAGTCAACGTTTGTAAATAGGGAGGTAGGAACCATCATTTAGTTACCAAATCTAAGACAATTATGTAATTTAAGAAGTAACTATTTAAATTTTCTATAGATATATACATATATACATATATATACATATATATATATATATATATTTTTTTTTCTTTCTATACTTTTAAATTTTCTAGAATTAAAAGATATACTAATAAACATTTTGGGATTAAGATTTTTTTTTCTTCTACTGCTATTAGGGGTGAATGGAAAAGTTGAAAACCGACAAAACCAAATCCATCTAATGGGTCAATTTGAATTTTAATACAATATTAAAATATTTGGTTTGTTATTTTAAAAATTTTAAATGTCTTGATTTGATTTCGGTTCTTTTTTTTAAAATTAAATTTGGTTTCCGTTCTTAATTGAAGAATCAACATAAAATCGAAGAGAACTCAATATATAAATATTAAAAGAAAATAAAAATAAAATAATATTTAAATTGAATGAAAGAACAAATTTAGGTGTAAAATATAAAATAAAAGTATAATAAATATTACGTTATTCATAAAAAATGTTTTTTTTTATTAATAAAATAAAAATTCTTAAAATCAAATTAAAAACGATACAAAAAATTAAAAAATAAACTAAATTTTAATTGAAATCCAAATCGAAAAATAAACTAAACTGAACCGAATCAATTAAAAATCGAGCCAATAATTTTATTTTTTCATTAGACAGAGGTATATACAAAATTAATAAAAACTGAACTGAAATCATTCTTGGGCTATCAAGCACTATGCCGCTGGCCTCTTGTTTTAATTTGTTTTAAGAAAATGTTTTTAGTACTGAATGGTTTTGTACATATTTTTGGTGTCAAATGGCTATTTATTGCCAATTATATATTTAAGTGGGAAAGATGAGTTTCAACTACTTTAATTTCCTGATTCTCAAAAAAAAAAAAAAAAAAAAAAAACTACTTTAATTTACTCAAACTTTTAAATCATTCATGTGATTTCTATGATAGAAGTTTCATTAATTCAATAATTTTCCAGATATGATGGACAATTATATACATATAATGATTGACTTAATCATTATATTAAGTTAAAGAATTAAGAGTTACTGTATATAATTCCCTATGGTACAAATTTATGGTGAGTAATACAAGCCACATTGAGGAGAGAGAAAGAGGACATATAGAGTGTCATTTTTTGTTTGAAACAAGATCTTATATTATATTAATTATGATCTAAAAAACTCAACTTACAACTATTTGCACTTTTTTTAATACATTAATGATGGTTTGCTAAGGTGTCTTTTCTCATGCTTTTTTTTTTCTTTATAAGGACTTAACTATCATAAGAATGGGGAGATAGTTGATTGAGTCTCTCAACCATTAGTGAGAATTGCTTATGCCTACATCGACTATTTTCCTGAAACAAACCTTCTGACTTTTGAAATATTTGGATGTCAAAAAATTTATGATAAATTAATTTTTAAGTAGGTAACTACAATGGATTGTACAATAAGTTAAATTCATTTGAATAATTTTCAAGATCCTCTTTGATTAGTAGATCAATTCAATAAATAAAATAAATATTTATTTTATAGCTCTTGTTTCCTCACCTATTTGCAAGATGACAACAATTATTGAAGCATAGATTTCATAATAAAAGAATAACACTAAAAAACACAAAAGGTTTCAACCCCACCAACCCTATCCATAGTTGTGGGACACTTTTTATATACTTACAACCTTTATAATAAAACAAGTGAATGTGGTTCATATAATCAAGCCATTTTCTTGCCTCAAAGTCTCTAAACTAGGAGAGTATAGTTTATAAATAGTAGCAAGTACTAGTTCATATAGTAGATTAAGTAGATTGAATAACACGAAGAGAAGAAGTAGTTGAGTCATTTTAAGCATACCATATATTAAATAGTTAAATATATTGATATATAAACTAAACTCGTATACTATATTTTAGGATATGTCAAGCACATGAATGATAAGAATAGAAAATAGAGATGCTTGTATTTTTTTAAATCAACAAATATATTAATCAACTTAACATATTACAATCATCTAAAGACAATGTCGGGGAAGAAATCCCCACAAAAAACAATAAGCCACAACATTAGAAAAGGAGGAAGCATCCACACAAAAATTAATATCACTATGTCACAACTTGACCAAGATATTAGTGACAACATAACAAACTCAAGAACAATGAATGAAAGTAATGTTACCAAATAAAGAGATCAGACCCTCGATATCAACAATTATGTTGTTGTCTTGAGAAACATCATTAATATATGATTTCTTGTTTTGAAACAATCATTAATATATGATTTACAGCCCATAAAGAGTTAAATTTAAATAAATAAATAGGATCGTAAATTTTCTCCAAAATATAAGTATGGTCCTCCCTAAAAGAAATTTCCTCCAAAATTTTTGCAGAATATCAAATATAATCCGTGATGCTCGTATTTATAACAAGAAAAAAGTTAAAGGTAAACTTTAAGATGAGTTTCTCAAAAAAAAAAAAAAAAAAAAAAAAAAAAAATTTAGAAATAGAATTGTATTTAATAAAACAGAATCAAGTGTAGTTTTTATCTGACAATATAAAAAATAGTCCCATTATGTTGTATATCCAAATAATTTCCCCTAAAATGGGAACATAATCCGAAGACACATCAATTAATAAGAAAGTCCTTGTTTAATATTATGGGGGAAAAGTTCCATGTTGAGAATATTAAAGTAATAGTCGGGGTTTTTTTTTTTTTTTTTTTGAAATTAATTAAAGTGGGATCAAATTCAATATTATTATTAAGTGAAATGAGACTTTAAATTATAGGTTACGTGATGGGAAAATGGGAACACAAAGATTAAGAATCTGACACATCAATTCTTCAAGTTTAAAGTTTGAACCACTTGCTTCTCTTCTGGCCCATAAAAATATAATATATAATATATGAATATGAATATATATATATATATGTATATTAGCAAATTAAATGACAGAAATGGCATATGCTTTTTCATATTCATGCACCCATTCTTGTCCCCCACAACCTTTGGGCATTTGTCTTCATAACTTGATGTTGAACATTTTGCCTCCACATAACCAATTAACCAAATTTACCCTCACTTCTATCATTGTTTAATTACTATTTCAACTAGCTAACTATCCAATTGTTGTTGTTGCTTTTTTATTTATTTATTTTTTTCTTATTTTTCAGTTTTGAGAAATACATGTGGGCGTTGTCATTATTTCTTGTGGTTTGTTTTCAATTTTTAAAAAGTTTATACCTAATGTAATGGGATGAATTAGGCCAATCATGTAACCCAATTAATGAAGGAAATGTTTTCAAGCTCTAGTTAGAACTTGTTGGGTTGAGTCCACTAATCATCCAAACTCGACCAAACGTTATGTCTAAATGAACATATATCATTGAGGTGTAATCTATTAACCACTAGGTATAGATGGTTAGAAATGGTTGTCAATTATTTTCTTATAATAAAGTTAAATATCATTCATCTTAATAAATATATTATATTGAATTAGTTGGTGTCAACCCCATTCGAAATGAAGTTTTAATTAAGCTGACGAGTATAGTAGATTGAACATTACAACGATGCAAGATTCTACCTATAAATGACACCTCAATTATATACTCAGAAGATGAAAAAGAAAATTTAACTAAAAACCACTCCAACATTTGGAAATTAAACTAGAGACATTATTGTCCAAAGAAAAGGGAATCTCATAGCTAAATAATACATACCCTACCCCACTTTGAGGGTGAATTTTCATTTTATTTTTTTTGGGGGACAAAATTAGAAAATGAATTGAAAAGAGGTACAAAATAAGTATACGGAATATTTGTGGATAAATATAAGAGAGGACAAAATAAGATGAATTCACATTGTGATATTGAATGGGGACAATTGTACACAAATCATGTTCACTTTCTCTTAACTTTAGCTGCCATTTGGAATCCCTCATTTTTTTTCATTTACACTGACACACTTCAATTATCATCCCTTCACTATTCTACCTCTTTTTTTTTTTTCTTTTTGAAGGAAAAAAAACTCGTAATCCTACATACAAGATCATCGACGATCCAAATGGAATCCAAAGGTAAGATCGGTGAGGATCTATACGGAATCGAGAGGTGAGTAGATCTTCAAACATTTTTAAAATAAATAAGCTACTACTTTCATTATCAACTTATTTCGAAATAAACATTCATACTATTTAATATTGTATCAAAACTCATTAAACCTAAGTAAAAAAAATTTTAAAAAAAAAATGAAGCATAAGATTTTTTTTTAAAAAAATAAATATTTAGATAATGTCTAACATAATCTAAATATTGATGTTCACCTAAGTGGTTCAATATAAGTCTTTTTATATTTTATAATTTTTTAAATTAAAAATAAAATAGATTGTGTTAGACATAACCTAAATACTTCTCATCTTTTCTAGATATGTGGTAAAAATAACTCCTTTCAAGAGTCCCAACACATTTCTCCTTCTCCTGTGCCTTTTTTTTTTCCTGTAATATATATTCAAAGATCATTTTTTCCTTTTTATTTATATTTATTTTATTTTTATGTAAATTTCCCGTTTCCTTTAAATGTTCACTGGAATTATTTCCAAAATTCAAACTCAAATTTATAAAACAAAATAATTTATTACCATGGTAATGGTTGCTTTTTGTCTGCTTAATAATTTGTTAATAAAAAAAATTATATTATTTTTAGTATATACCACATTTGATTGTCAATTTTAAGTTCCAACAAATTTATAAGAAAAATATTTGAAATATAATGTGGTCTTACCAATGACTTTTTATTTGGGCGACCGTGACAATTATAACTCCACAAGGATGTACAATGTATATATAACAATTTGCCATATAAAATGTTTGGCTGCGTTTTGATTGAAGTTGTAGATGTATATATAGATTTGTACAACATAGATATCTCGAACAATCCACTCAACAATGATATAAAAAGTGACGTCTATTTGTGGTATATTAATTTCATCTTTTTAATTTGAGTTCAAATTTAATTTCACAAGTCTGCAATTATATCATAATATGTACATATACATATTGTCATGATATGTACATATATATACATCTATTCATAAACATATTTATTTTTTTAATTTTAAGGTCCGTTTTGTTGATTATTGGCTAGTTTTTAAACTTTAGAATTTAAATATTATTATATATTTATGAATTTATAAAACATATTTTTTATATTTTTTTGTTGTTTGTTAATTTGAAATATAAATTATGATTTTTAGATATGGTAGGTTGTTATTAATAAATTTAAAATACAATTAAATAAATTATAAAAAAATATAAATAGTATTAAGGGTATAAAATTTTATTATATTTTAAATTATTTAATAATTTTTAAAAATTACTTTTAGCCATAAATTTTAAGTTTAAAAAATTTTAACCATTTTTCTAATTAGTTTCTCAAAATTAGTTATTTCCGTAGGTGACCAAACATATTTTTGACAAGATAGTTGGACTATTGGTGTATTTGGGCCCATGGGCCTTTTCACAATAGTTGGTATTTCACTGCTAAGCCTGCTAGTGGACCTGAGTCATTTTCCTCATAAATAATTAACGGATTCTATCTATTATTTCTTTTTCTTTTTCTTTTTTATTCGATTCTATCTATTATTTTGACTAATCTTATAAACTATTTAGACTAAATTATGATATTTCACACCTAGATTTATATTAAAATATGCACTTAGTTTTGTAAGAAGAAAAGTTTAAGATCTAATTGATAAATATTTGATTTTTTTGTTTTTAATTTTTGAAAATTGTTAAAAAACGCCTCCTACTACTACTTCAAATTATAGTTTTTGTTACCTTAATACCTGCATTTTATTGATATGTTTTTTAAAACAAAACCAAAATTTGAAAAAAAAAAAGTGAACTTTTTTAATCTATTTAGGACACAAATATTTCTTTAAATAAAGATGAATATCTTTTATAGATTTTTTTTTTTTTTTTTAAAGATATCAACGTACAGAATGTAAGTGAAAATAAACTTAAATTAAAAAAAAAATCATATAATTATCAAATTAGGTATAATAATCACTTTTTAAAAGTACAAAGATAAACAAATATTTTTAATATATAAATATATTAAAATGAACTAAAGTAAAGTATATATAGATCAAAACTGACGTTTTGAAAAGATGATCAAAATAACCAAAGTAAAAAGTATAGGGACAAATTAGTAAACCTAAAAAGTGTAATCAACCTTTCATAATCATCCAAGAAGGTCCTAATGAATTCAATAGGTCTTACACAATATTACAATAATACAAGATAATAGATATTAATACTATATTAATTATCTATACTAATCTAATACCATTGATCCTATGGCAATTATTCTAATTAACACTATAAAATAAAGTTGGGAATAATAGACAAATACTATTAGGTTTCAATTTTCCAGAATGGGTTAGTGGCACAATGGTTTTATTGTTTGGTTGTAAACCAGTTCAACACCAGCGTCACAGGTTTGATCTAAAGAATCGGTATTTGTCCTCCTCTCCAATATATGCTCATCGGCATGTTTTGGAACAGACATACTCATAAAAGAGTTAACCTTGCCGTGGACACTAACACTTTCTTCTCTTTCACATCCTTCCACAAATTCACATCCCATACCTACATTTATCATATAACCACATTCTCAAATTAAAAATACAAACATTTAGGGCATGTTTGGTAGCACGTTCAACGTTTAAATCGAATCCACAAATTTTAAGATTAAATAGAGAGTTTAACTTTAAGCTTATTTGAAAATTCACAAACCAAAATTTAAAACTGACTAAAATTATATTTTATTATTTTAATCCAATGTTATTGGATACAAATTTATTGTACTTTTGCAATCATAAACTAAAATCATATTTGAGTTTTTTTTTTTAGCATTACATTGATGCTATTGAACTGTTCATGATGACAGATTTACTTTTAATTGGATAAAAAATTTAACATTGCTTTTTAAAGTTGTAATGTGTGATGCCTCCTTAACATATAATCTTTTATCTATCTTATAGTAATACATTTTTAAATATCTACAAGATATATCTTATAACTAACTACTTAAATTAGTTCGAGTTTCTATATTGTTGAACTCAAACAAAAAAAATAAAAAAGAGATAAGGAAACTCAAATAGATACAAAATCACCAGCTAAACTAATTTTCTTTTAAGTCTTCGGTTTTGTTTGAATTGTGTTGTATGTAAAATCGAAAATTAAATATAAAAACATAAACAATTATCCCATTCTAGAAATAAAAGTAGCCAAAAAGATATGTCTTAATAATTAGATCGGGGAGGTTACAAGTTCGAAACTCTTAAAAGAAAATAAAAGAAAGAGTGATATACCGGAATGGTTCTACCGGGGGCGGCGCTCTTCAAATGACTGATGGTGACTTGGATTCCGGTGACTCTCCGATAGCCGGAAGCCACGTGAGCCGCCATGCTGGCAAGCGACTCAGCTATCAACGCCGATACTCCTCCGTGCAACACTTTGAACGGCTTTATTTTTCACAATTTCCAAATAAGAATCAATTAGAAATAATAATAATAATAATGGAGGGAGAAAAGTGAAATTAAAGGAGAATGAAGGTACCTGGCAGCAAATTGGGGAAACTAGAAGACTTCTCTTTTTTTTTTTTCCTTTTTTTTTAAGCTATCTTTATCTTATTTTACTTTTTTTTTTTTTTTGAGCTCAACACGAAGTGTAAAATTAAATTCATAACTTCTTTATTTTTAGGTACACATTGATATAGTTGAGCTGCATATTCTGGTTGGCTTCTTATCCTACTACTCTAAAGGATGGTTTAAGAGAAAAAATATTTTTCAATGATTTTATATAAATTATAAATTTACAAATATACTACTTAGTATTATGTAGATTTTAACAAGAAAATAATATTAAATGAAAACTTAAAAATGATTCAATAAAAAAAAAGGTATGAAGTTTGAAAAATCACCCACACATACTAATTTTTTTGAGTTTGATGGACGGGACATACACTATAAATTGAATTCATTACCTAAGTACTTTAAAGTTCTGTTTGACCACTAAACTACTTTAAGATGGTTCATGTTATATTATATTTTTTTGTTTGATTACTTAATATAATTTTTATGTTGATTTTGTTTTGTTGCAATGATGTGCAGGTAATTTCACTCACACTAAAATACTTTCATTTTAAATAAAATTCAGAGTCATCGTAATTGTTTTCGAATTTAAAATTTAAAGCTAAACATTTTTCTACCAAGTAATTGGACTAGTAAAGTATTTTGGGACCATGGGCCTTTATTTCACACCTAAGCCTGCTGATGAACAAGAGTCGTTTTCCTTTTCCTCATGAATATAATTAGCAGATTCTATCTATTTATTTTGACTAATCATCTTATCATTTATTTACACAAAATTTTGGAATTTCACACCTAAATTTATAGTGAAATTTGCGTGAAACTAAGATTCATTTGATAATACATTGATTTTTTGTTTTGGGTATTTAAATTTATTTTCACTCCAAATTTGTAATAATGATTTCATCTTTTATAACAAAATTATAAAAACCAAAAGAAGATAGTAGAAGTTCTTTTTTTTTTTTTTTTTTAATTTGCGTGAAACTAAGATTCATTTATTTAGACAAAACAAAATTATAAAAACATAGACCAAAACACCAAAGTAAAACCTATAGACACCAAAATGCTAAACCTAGAAAGTATAATCTAACATTTCATAATCATCCAAGAAGATCTTAATTTTCATGCATTGTAAGTGAAATTACAAAAAAGGTCCTCAGTTTCATACTACATAAAATGATTTTTTTTTTTTTTTTTTTTTTTTTTTTTTTTTTTTTGTTGAAATCTATATAAAATGAAGTTGGGCATAATAGTATACAAGTACAATTAAAATGAATTACAATTTTGAAAAGATTTTGAGGGCATCAGCAGCATCTTCAGCATGCTTTGGAACAGGCATATTGCTTAAAAGAGTTACCCTTGCAGTGGATATTAACACTTTCTTTTCTTTTAATTCCTTCCACAATTTGACATCCCACACCTACATATTACATAACCACATTCTCAAATTATAAAAAAATTATAAAAAAAAAAAAAAACCGTTGGACGTTTAAATTGAACCCACAAATTTTAGAGGATTAAATGTAGAGTTTAATTTTAACTTTTTTTTTTCTTAAGTATATAGACTAAAATTAGATATTTGAAATTGAGAGACAAACAATAGAACAAAATTCAAAATAGAGAGATTAAAATTATATTTTAACTCTATGATATTGAATACAAATTTAGAGTTCTTTTGCAATCGTTTACATCTTTAGTTAGTTAACATCTTTGTGTAGATTGAAATGAACTTATTAGTGTTTAAATTTCTTTTATTGTAATTAAATTTACCAACCAAAGGACATATGCCATTTAATCAAGCTAGCATCTAATACTAAGACTTCTAAATGTATAAATAGATGAAATAGGTAGGATAAACTATAATTATTTTAGAGAAAATCGTGATATTGAATCAAATCATCAGAACTAAGTTCAAATTTTAAAAACTTTAGGAAACAAATTAAATTTAAAAAAAGAAAAAATTGACAGAAAAAATTAAATTTAAATTTAAACTATTAAAACCATACATATCTAATTGAAATTATGTCGAAATCGTAATATCCAATTCGTAATGGGTAATTAAAAAAATAAAAAAAATTAAACGCATTTTAAAGGGATCACTTTTTTCTTTCTTTCTTTATTTCATTTTTTAACCTATATTTGTCCCGTGGATGAATTTTTTTTAAGACCACGACGAGAGTAAAAATTATTAGTATCAACACAATTGATATAAAGTAACTAAGATTCAAAATTTTCATCTCAAATATTATTAAACTAAAAAATATTAATTAAAAAAGAAGGTACAAACATTATTCATGCAGTCTTTTTTTTTTTTTTTTTTTAAACGATGCACAGTCATTTAAAATAGACTTTATTAGTTACTAGATCTAATTAATAGCTGAGTGTTAGTGAAATTAAAAGATCTTGGTTCTTTAAATATGATTAACTAAAATAATAGGAATATGATTTTGGTTCTTTTAATTTTCATAATTATAGAGCATAATTGAATGGGTATAAATGATCGAATGTGTTTGGTATGAGTATGAGTGGAAGAGAAGAATTTAGAGGAGTTTTGAAGAAATAAAACCATGTTTGACAGAAGAGATAAAACTTTATTTGGTATAAAAGAATTATAAGACTAGTTAAATTTAATAAGATTTTGTTTTTTTTTTTTTTTTAAGTACATTTAATAAGAAACATTAGTTAAGAATAAAAGTGACAAAAAAGCAAAATGAGGAGAATCATTTTTTTTAGTACAAGAGGAGTATCATTTATCATTCACACTAAACAAGAAAAAAATAAAAATAGATAATAAAACAAAAACCCACCTTAAATCCATATTTCCTTTCACTCATACCAACCAGCTTCCCAATAGATTGAACTAGCACGGCTTTCATAATTTTATATTTTAAATTTGCATTAAATTTATCTTTTTAAAAAGATTAATTTCACATTTAATTCCTATTTTTTATAAAAATAATTTATATAGTTGTAACATGATAAGATATGTTGTTTCCCCTCTTTTCAAAAAAAAAAGATATGTTGTTTCCCAAAAAAAATAGAGTGAATAAGATGATAACACATACCACAAATGGTTAATAGCGTCAACATATGAAAGTTTATAAAACTTGGGTAACTAAAAATTGAAATTTTACTTCATTTTTTTACTTTCGATTTTCAGTTTTTTTTTTTTTTTTTTTTCCTTTGTCTTTGCCTTTGCCTCTTATAATTGTTCTCAAAATCATGACCTGATTTCGTAAACTTGACACGCTTTTTAAATGTTAAACCTTGCCATATAAATTTATGTTCTCATATTATAAGCTTTTCCTTTTAACTCGGTTTTTTTTTTAGTTTGTTCTTTTTTGTTTTTTTCTTTTTGACATCTTCTAAAAATACTTATGAACTTTGTAAATGTTCCAAAAATATGCTTTAATGAAGTTTAGAAATTGATTGGCTAACTAATATGCAAATATTAAAATGTATGTAATAGAATTTATATCTATAAAAGATTAAACATACCGAAATGGTAAGTAGCACAATAATTTCTTTGTTTAGATATAAATCATTTTAACACCATGATACTATGATCGATCACATGTTTCATTCTGATAATCAATATTTGATCCTCATTTATTTGAGAATAATGATATGATCGTTTGTTGTCTCTCTCTCCACCAATTTGTACTAAAAAAAAACATCTAAACATTTATTTGAAATTAATTTCTAACCGTTAAAAGAAATATTTTTAGATTATAAGTCTTTGTTTTTGTTTGAGTTGTCTTCTATTTTTCCAAGTCAAAATAAAAACGAAAATTACCGTAAAAAACATTCTAACAAACTATTCAATTCCCACTTTTTTCCAAAATATTATTGCAAAGAGAAAAAACAAAACAGTACGAAGGAACAGAGAAAGTAAGAAAGAGTAATTACCTGAATAGTTCTACCGACGGAGACCGGAGCGGCTTCGGCCAAAACGACGTCGCCGACGGCGGCGCTCTTCAGATGACTGATACTGAGATGGATTCCAGCGACTCTCTGGTATCCGGACGCCGTGTGAGCCGCCATGCTCGCCAGAGACTCTGCTATTAACGCGGATACTCCGCCGTGCAACACTTTGAACGGCTTCACAATTCCGAAATCAACCGCCGAAAAAACAAAATCAGATCGAAAAATTCGAAGAGGAAAGTGAAATTAAAGGCGATCGGAATGTAATCGGAGCTAAATCGAAGAAACCTGGCAGCAAATTGGGGAAACGAGGAGGCGGCCGCTCACTCTCTGAGGAGATACGTGTTCGACCTTGAATCCGATGGCCTGAAGCGGAGCGTCAAGAACTGGCGGATTCGACGGCGGCGGAGGATTTTCTGAAGACATTTGGATGATCGGATCGGAGAATTCGAGAGGAATTGTTGAGGGAGCTGAAGAAAATGGATTGGGTAATTTGGTTGTTAAAGGGAGAGGGTTTATTTGTCCAAATAGGTCCCTTTTTAAAAATTATTTAAAAAAGGGTCGCTTAGTAAAGATGCTACCAGCCATTCTAACAAATAATTTAAAACATGATCCTTTTTAGTAATTAAAATTTCATAAAAAGGACCATTTGGACAAATAATCCAAGAAAAAAAAAAATTGGGAGGAGTCATTTTTAAATTTCATATAAATGGTGGTCCCAGTGGGTGACAATTGACCGGCAGTTTTGCAATTTCTTTAAAATGTTTCTCATCTAATTTGAAGAAAAAATAGGGTTTTTTATTTTTATTTTTAAATAAGATTTTATTTGTATTATGCTCCAATTTTCTTTAAATAATTGAAGTCTTACTCAGATTTTTAAAATAAAAACAACTAATTCTTTACCTTGTCCATCCTCTTCGTAAGTACTCCATTCGGTTAAACACAAGGATCATTATAGAATTCGAATTGGATAAACTATTCAATTAGAATAAACAACTAACTCGCGATGAATTATAATTGAATTTAAGAAAATGAGAAGACCTCTAAATAAATTATAAGATAAGTGAGTTACTCTTCTGATTGTCAATTAATTTTGAGATAAATATTCATACTATTTAATATAATATCAAAGATCAATAAACCTAAATAAATATTCGGTCCAAAAAAATGGAAGTCCTCCATCCATTTTTTTCAGCATGTGCAATTTTTTTTAACCTAAAATATAAAGGTAAGTAATGTTTATAAACTAAACTTTTAAAAGAAAAAAAGTCAAATAATTATCCAAAAGAACTTAAATACTTACCTAACTTATTCTTTTTAGTTTTTTTTTTTTTTTTTTACCTCAATTTTTTTCGGTTTTCAAAATTTTGTTTGAATTTTGATAACATTTCTTACAATAAAATAAAGAAATGGTTACAACATATAAGTTTAATCTTTATTTTTTTAAAAAAACACAAATAATTATGAAAGCAATTTATGTGATATCTTGACATCACCTAAATTTTGAAATTCATTTATGTGGCTCAATGAGAATCACATCTTGTCATTTTTTAACTTTAAAGAATATAAAGAAAAAATTAAATAAAATTAAAGTATAGCTACAATTGATCCACATAAATAAACTTCAAATTTTACATAATGTCAAGAGATTATCTAAATTACTCTTAATAATTATCTTAAAGAGTAAAATTTGGATGATGTCCAAGACAATATTCATTTTTTTGCAGCCTATACATGTCGCTCAACCGCATCCATCAACCTTTTGATGTAGTTTTTCAAAAAACTAAATTCATTTTTTAAAAATCTTTTTGCTTATCTTTTATTTACTTATTTTATATTTTTTAAATTGTCAAACTTTTTTCTCTCTTGTAGTACTATTTCTTTATTGCTTTCCCCTCTCTTTGGTTTCTTTTTTTCTTGTGTTTCTTCACCTAGTTATTATTATTATTAAACCAATTTTTAGATTTAACTCAAATCAAATGAAATAGATGAAAACAAATACAAAATAAAAAAGGAATAGAGAAGAAATAGCACTAAATGGATAAGTTTACTCAAGAATGTGAAAAGATCACTATTTAAAATGTTAGAATGTGAGAAGATATAAGAAAAAAAAAAGTTTTTTTATAAAAATTACATTAAAAAGTGGATTAAAATACGATTCAGCCACATGTATAGCCGTAAAAAATTAATATTGGCCGAACATCGTTCAAATTTTACTATTTATTTCAATAGTAAATCTTTAATGATGATTATATTATAAAGTTGCTCGAACATCTTTCATTTATTTTGCAAATTGGTATCTCATGAATTTATTAATTTATATTTATTAAGTAGTTGACACGTATTATTATTATTATTATTATTATTATTTTGAAATTCTATTGATAATTTCGTTTTGAAGCAGTGTATTAATATTTCCTTTTCCTTTTCCTTTTTTCTTTTCCCCACCCATCACGGTCCCATCTCTTCTCTCTCTCTCTTCTATCCACACCTACCGCGCCAATCATAAATCATCTATATTCTATACGGAAGTTTCTAGAAAACTTTAATTAAATTTCAAGGGGAAAGAAAAAAAAAAATTGAATAAAAAAAGGAAAATATTTTATGAACCTCAAAATTTTAAATAAAATTTAAATATTACAAATTTGACTCAATCAATTTAAATGAATCCTGATGATTTCAATTAAGTAAAACTGATGTCGTTTAATCGAATGAAATTAATTGATTTAATCAAGTTAAATTTATTAAAAATAATCAAATCAAATTGAGTGAGAACAATATAGCTTCGGAAAATTTATAAGCCTAGTCAAATTTTAAAATAATTACAAATATTGTTACTTTTAAAAAATTTTGTAAGAAAGTCATTGGTATTATTGACATACTTTCTCATAATATTGTATTAATATATATTTATAATACAATATTAAAACGTATTAATGACTGTGTGCGCAAATATTTCAAAATTTGACTAAATTTATAATTATTTTGTAAGAAGAAATTTATAAGACTAATTAAATCTATGACATAATTATAAATATGATCATTTTATTATGTATTAAATACTTATAAAAAGTTGTCATAATTAAAATAAAAATGTTAAAATTTATCAATGTATAACAAATTTCTTTAAAAAAAAGTTATGCAAGGGTGAGAACGAGACTTCTCACATTGACTTTTCTTAATAGTCTATATATATGTATATATATAATCGTGGTTTTTTTTTGTTGTTAGAATATGGAAAATATTTATACTACCTAGAATAGAAAAATAATAAAAGGTTAACAAGTCAACTTTTTTAGGCTTCATTACGAAGAAAAAAAAAATTGAAATTTGATTTGGGTTTTAAGAAAAGGTCACCAAAATTCAAATGCGATTGTCGGGATCATTGATATAAATTGATTTTTAAGTAGATAAACATCATGTGAGTATGTTACAATTCTTCGAATGACTATTTGGCAAGATCATAGTGTTATATACGATTATTACCAAATAATGAAATCGTCATTTTTTTATTTGAAACAAAATAATGAAACCAGTTCATCAAACAATTGAATATAGATAGCTGCTATTCATTGACTACCAATTTTCAGGATCGAACCCGTGGTCATAATATTGAACTGGATTACCACTAAACAATGAAATCAATTCATCAATCACCTATTCGGTAAATTTATGGATCAATTTGAAACTAGATCTTAAATTTAAAGACTAAAAACGTTATTTTATTTTATTTTATTTTATAATATGCCAGATATAGAAATGAGTATTTACTAACTATTAAAAAAAATTACATTTAAACAACCTATTGTTACTATTTAAAATAATTCTTCATTTATAACTTCTCAAATTAATTTTTTATTTATAACCACTAATTTTTAATAATAAATCAAAATGACTTATTTATATAACTATTTATTTTTAACTATTTAAAATAATTTATTTTTAACTAAAAAAACTTTATCCGTTATTATATCTAATTCTTCTAAAAAAATCATATTTAAATGAAATTTTGGTTATAAGTCTTCAGTAAAAATATATATTTAAATTACAAAAAGATGAATATTTACATTATGGCCGGACATTATATATAAAATAATGTTCACTTATGTGGCTCTATATGAAGTACAGTCTAATTAATTTTAAATTCAAAAGATAAAAAAAAAAAACAAAAACAAAAACAAAAATATATCGCAGCTGATATCATTATTTTATATATTATGACAGGATGATGTAAATACTTCCCTTACAAAAATTTTAAGTAAAGAAACGAACGAGAAGAAAAACCAGAACAACAATGTCTTCAGAACCTCCGCAATCGTCCTCACCTCAATTTTCCGGCACCGACCACTTCAAGTTCCGGCCGCCACTCGTTCGTCATCGAAGCCAAGGCTTCAACCAGACGAGAGGACTGTGCAGCTCGCCATTCTCGCATCAGGAAGAAGGTAATCTCAGACTCCATTTTCCCCAATTTCATGAACTTTGTGCCGTTTGTTGTGCTAATTGGGCGATTCTGTTGTTCGATGTTGTTCTGTACCTCAATTTGTTCAGATATTTGCCGGTAATGGAGGTTTAGGGTTTGAAATTTTGCTTTCTAGGATTTTGGGGTTAATATTTTATTTTTCTCTATTATGAATAATCAGAACAACCATCAAGATAATGCAAGAGCCAAAGAATACAGTGTCACTAAGAGATTCTTTTATTTAGGAGACAGTCACCAAATGATTGGTCGAATGGGATAGTCTTTTAAGAGAGTTTATATAGTGCACTTTCGTAATATAGTTCCCTTTCATAACAATACTAATATAAAACATAAAACTCTAATAGCTAATTGGGTAGGAAAAGACGGCTGAGACTCAATCTCAGGAAAGACCTCCTACTCTAATACCACGTTGAATCATCAATCAACCTAAAAATTTAAGTGGATAAGTTGGGGTGAATTTAATTATATCAACCAACAGAAAGTATAAACTCAATTACACATTTTGACTAGGTTTCGGG
>JBBMKA010061742.1:0-17338 GCA_037833695.1 Sechiopsis laciniata
TCTAGGTGCATCTAATTTTAACTCTTTAAGAATCAACATCCCAAAATCCTCAAAATTCATTACTTCATCAACCAAAATCCCACCAGTCTTGTAATTCTCATAAGAACTAGATTCATTCCATTGCCCACAATGAAAAACAACTATTGGAAGCTTAACCATATTGTCAATTCTGAAAAGAAAACAAGGTACATAAGTGTAACAATATATATAACCAAAAGAAAGATATAAAAAAAATTATTGACTGAACCTTCTCAGACAAGATGATAGATATCAATCACAATAATTGTTTGACTTAATTGAATAGTATAGATAAAATAGAAAATGATAGAAGTCATTGTGATAGATATCAATCTGATAGACTAAACAGGTTGATTTCTATCGGTTGAACTGATAGATATCAGTTTAATAGATATCAATCAAACAGATATTCAATATAAACTAAATAACTCAGTGACAGAATTCAATCATTTGCAACTAATAGAAATCAAATACAAATACAATGTATACACAACAATTCAAATACAATAACTGGGTTTTGCTTTCGGTAAATGAAAAAAGGATTGAAATCAAAAGGAATTGTCGCCGTAGTAACTTCCACCGCCTTCTTCTCTTCCACAACTCCGGCGTCGCTCTTCTTATTATTAGCAAACTGTGGAAAATCGACCGGCTCTGGCACGTGCGGCGGCATAACACTTCTCACCAACGCCCAATTCACTCAATCAAAGAACAGATGCTGCTTAATCTCAGTAGTGCCTCTTCGACCTTGGCTGATCTTGATGGATTGAGAAAAGAAATAGGAGAAGGAATAAGATATCAAAGCTAGAAACCGAGAAGGAAGAAGACGTCGATGAAAGAAACAGAAAAGGAAATAGAGAAGGAAAAGACGACAAAGGTCGAAGCTCGAAACAGAGAAGACGAAGACGACGAAGACGAGCTCCACGAATTTTAAGTACAAAGGGTACAATAGGAATTTTTTAAAAAAATCAAGGCAGAATGTGCTATTGATGCAATTTTTTTATAAAAAAATGCTATAATTGTAATCCATGGGCAAAATTTTGCTATACAGTGCAATTCCCCTAAACATTTCATGTTCTCTAAAGACTACATCTCTATTGTTCATACACTTCTTCTTTATTAGGTTCCAAAGTCTATAACCTTTTACCCCTTTGGTGAAACCTACAAACATACATTTAGTAGCTCAAGGTTTTAACTTTCTATACTTTGATGAACATATCCTACACACCCAAATACCCTTAGATTATCTAAGTTACGTGGGTGTTTGGTCCATTTTTCTTCAGAGTGAGGAAATTAAGAGAAGTGTGAGGGCATTTATTAAGAGTATATACTGTATAATATATTGCCTCAGCCTAAAACCTTTCAGGAACCATAGAATCAGATAAATGACATCTAACCCTATCCATTATAGTCCTATTAAGTCTTTCAGCTACTCCATTTTGTTGAGGTGTGTATCTAACAGTTCAATGCCTTTTTATCCCATTAAGTTTACAAAATTGGTTAAATTCTTCTCCACAATACTCTAAGCCATTGTCTGTCTTAAGCAACTTAACTTTCTTAGAAGTTTTAGTTTCAACTAAGGTTTTCCATCCCTTAAACTTTTCTAGTGCCTAGTCTTTAGCTTTAAGAAAATAGACTCAACTTCTTCTAGAATAATCATCTATGAAAGAAATAAAATACCTTGCTCCACCTATAGATGGTATTTGTGTTGGTCCCCAAAGACATAATCTAGGATTTCCTTTGTTGTATGTTGTCCCTTTTGTGAAACCTCTTTGTGGATTTACCTAATATACAATGCTCACAATACAGATTAGTACAAAGGCTTTTGGGTAATAAGCCCTATTTGGAGAGTTCAATTAAACTTTTAGAACTAATGTGGGATAACCTTTTATGCCATAGTTTACCTTCTGTAAGCTCATTACTAGTAACAACTAGGGGAGATTGCAGAACTTCAACGTTCTGTATAACATATACCCCATTTTGTTTAATACCTGTTAATACAATATGGTGATCTTTAACAACTTCTAGAGTTCCTTTAGATCCATCATACGTACAACCTATTGAGTCTAGCATACCCAATGAGATTAAATTTCTCTTGAGTTTTGGAACATGGCTTACATTCCTTAGAAGTTTGGTAGAACCATCTTCAAGTTTGAGTGAGACTGAACCTATCCTTTCAACTTGACAAGAATGATTATTACCCATGTATACAGTACCTTCATTCCCTTCTTTATAAGTAGTAAACCACTCTTTAGATGGAGTCATATAAAAAGAACAGCCCGAGTCAAGAACCCAGTTTTGTCTGGTATTCTAACCTACCGTATTAGTGCAATCATCACTTGTAGCTAATGCATCCGAATATTGAAAGGTATTTTCACCAATAGACGCCTTGACTTTTTGTCTTCCTTTCTTCTTTTCATCGTTCTTTCTCTATAAAGACCAACATTCTTCTCGTCGATGTCCAAGCTTGTGACAATAGTCGCACTTTGGCTTCGGTTTAGTCTTGTCCTTTCCACTTTTAGGTATTTTCCATGGGATTTTCCCTTTCCTTTTGAGAACAAACCTTCAGTTGGTTGTGTTTCTCTCCTCATACTCTACATTTCTATTTTCTTGGTCCTTAGAGCAGAGATTATACCGTCTGTTGTGACTGAATCTTTTCCATACTTCAATACGGTTTTAACATCTTTGTAAGTGTCTGAAAGTGAATGTTGTAACATAAACACCATGTTATTATCTCCAATGGTTTCTCCAAGATTTGTGAAATCAATAGTGATCTTCTTGAACTCATCAAGATTTTATGAAAGGTTTTTCGATGTACTCATCTTGAAAGTAAAGAATTTTTCTTTACAGTACATCTTGTTCGGTAGATCTTTAGTAGCATACAGATTTTCTAACTTCATCTACATCTTATATGCAGAATCTTGATCAATAACCTCTCTTAACACATTGTCACTGAGGTTTAGAACCAAAGTTCCATGTGTCGCCAATTCCATAGTTTAGTTGTCATCTTTGGACATTGAGATAGGAAGTTTTGATGGATCCAAAATGGCCTTGTGAGCCTTTTGCTGCCCTAAGAAAGCCTTAATTTTCGCTTTCCATAAAGAAAAGTCTCTAGTTCCATCAAACTTTTTGATGTAATACCTTGTGGCCGCCATTATACTGTCTGACAGGAACAATCAATACCAACTGAAAAATCAAGAAAACGTTCAAGAAACCACTAACTTGGACTTTCTTGGACGATTCGATCTGGTTTTTTTTGCTCTAGTTCTTCTGCTCTGGTTCTCCTACTCTGATACCAACTGTTGAGGATTTGCAGAATGTTGAGGAAATTCAAAGCTAACGGTATAACGAGGTGTATGTCTCGGCTTCTCTCGTGCAGAATTACAAGATCGATTCCAACCAATAACGAGTAGCAGCGGGTACAAACGGTATGATCGAAACCTCTTCTTCTTCTTCTTTATTCTCTTTTCGGTACCGAACAAGGAGAAAACACACTCAATATGTACAGGAAAGTAAAGAGATAGAGAAAGGATAAAGAGTTGACACAAGATGTAAGTGCAAATTAGGGCTAATCCACTGTGAAGAGAAAGATTCAAATAGTATTTACTAAGGAATTTTCAAGAGTACAAGTAGGTTTCTTGAAGCTCTCAAACTACAATCTTAAATTTGGAATTGCTTCACTAAAGATTCCTCAAACTCATCATCTAAATCGTCCTAACTACGGCTAAAAGCTGATCTTTATATAAAAGTTGTTACAACAAACCTGTAACTAACATTCTGTTACGGCCTAGTACAATATAATCAGTACGGTATATTTAAGACTGTTTTGCTTCATTCAACTCCCTAAACTAAATGAGGACAGTATGTATGGAACATCCTGTTACAACTAATCTTGATTTACATTAGGATTGTTATATTAGATTGTTAGGGTTGTTAGAATTGTTAGATGGCTAGGGTTTAAGAGATATTTTACTAATTTTAAATTTGGTTTCCTGCATAAATATTGTCCCACGGAGGAGATAAATATTACGCCATTTTATCTATATTTTCTAAATTGAATATGGTATCAGAGCAATCTATTGTCTTTTCTTATGCTTCCGCTTTTGGCCGTGTTTAAGTGTTTAACTATCAATTGAAATCATTACCATTTTTTTATGGCATTTTTTGCTGCTCTTATAGTTGTTTCTTTTTTTGTCTCATCAACTTAGTTCTTCCTTAGTTCTTTCCAATTGTTTCCTAATTGACGCTTCTCTTCCTCTCTTCTCAATTGTTTCTCAATTGGCGCTTCTCTTCTCAATTATTTTTCAATTGGCGCTCCTCTTTCCAATATTTTCCCAATTGGCGTTGCGGTCTTCCTAAATTGGCGCTCATCATGTATTTTTTATTCTTATTTGTTTTGGTTGTTTTTTTTTTTTTTCCTCCTCCTCATCTTTTTCAAAAGCTAATGGATTGAGATAAATTTAATTATAACAACCAACAATAATCATCACTACCATATATTAGTTACTTTCTTTATGCTATTATTGTTCTGGTAAAAATTGATCCAGCTTGGGGTAGAAAGTTTAGGCCTCAAACTTTAAAAAAAAAAAAAAAACAAACAAACAAACACAATTTAATAAACTAATCAAAACCACACGGATTACTGTTTAATGGTATCGGTCACCGATAGAAACAAAGGAGAAGACAAATCTAGATGTCATAGAGTTAAAAATTAAATGTCAATTTTATCCTTTATCAAATTTGAGAAGAGGTAATTTAACTAATTAAAAATTTAAAAGTATAATTGTTACCAATATAGTTTGTGCAATTTTACATATATTTTTTAAACTCAAAACTTAATCATGTGACGTGAATGTGAATAATTCACAATAAGCTATGTTTACTTTACATGGGGAATCAGGGTTAGTTATAATTTTGTTAGATGATTTATTTAGACCCAGCTTGATAATTATTTGATTTTTCATATTTTTCATAATGTATCTATTTCTTTTTAAAAAAGTACATGAATGAGAGCTAACTTTCAAAAACAAAAATAAGTTTTTTTTTTTGTTTCTAAATTTTAATTTGGTTTATACAAATGTAAATATCTAATAAAAAAATATATATGGTGAAATAATTATTGTAAGTTTAAATTCAAAAAATAAAAACAAAAAGTTAAATGGTTATCAACTTTAATATGAATTTCTTTTTTGAAAAAAATATACGAATATTCTATGAATTTCATGTGATTGCACTATTGAATCACATAAGAAGAAAAGTCTGTATAATCAGTTCCTATTATGTGATTGAGACATGTATAATTATTTATATGAAAATAGATTTAATAAAAACAATAATTGCAATGTTTTTTTTTTTTTTTTTTTTTTTTTTTTTGTGATTTACAACAATTGGGGATAGAGGTTTTGAATGCATGACCTCATCATTGAGTGTACATCAATACCCCTCAGAATTGCTCTTGTTAATACAATAATTGCAATGTTTATTTTATATGATTTCTTTTTTTACAGTTATTTTATGTGATATTAATAACACATGAGATCTGGAATAAAATAACTCAACGAACTTTCTTCATTTGGAAATACACCTTCATCGACCACTCTTTTTTTTTTAGTATAAATTGAGACTGACCAAAATTCCTACGTAAAACACTACTGGCCATAATTCCCCAATTTTTTTTAATCTATTTATTTTCTATGTATAAATTGATAATAATAATTTTTTCTTCAAAAAAAAAAAAAGATAATAATTATTTTTAAATGCCTTTTTTGGCTTTAGTGGCCCAACATTTTTCTAAACATTTTTAGATATACCAAGTCCCCATATTTACATAATTTTTTGTCTTATCTTTTATATTTATATAATACTTTTTTTATGTTGAATTTAAAAATAAAAAATGCATGACTTACTTCATTTATATTAGTCATTGCTTATGTCATTTATAATAGATTTGCTTATGTATTATAATTTTTTTTTGTTACTTTTTAAAATTCAAACCAAACTTATTTATTTAAGTTTAAATGAGTCCAGCTCAATTGTTGACAAACAAAAAAGCTTCAAGCTCAATTTTAAATCCAAACCAAACGTATTTGTTTCTATCCAAGGGCCTTTGGAAAAAAAAAAAAAAAAAAAAAAAAAAAAAAAAAAAAATCTTAGATTTAAATCTTGCTATTATTTAAAGTTATAGAGGACATTCACAAAGGTTGAAGTTATTGAATACAAACGAATGTGAACAAATTTTAAATTTGGCATAGATTAGTTTTTATTATTATTTATATTTCTTAAAACACTTTGATATTCTTTTTTATATCTATACGTTATGTTGTTTTTTCTTTATTATGACTAATACAAACAACTTGTTATTATTTTTTAATATCCAATTTTGTCAAAAACTTAAATTAAATTGAATAAACTATATTTTGGTGCATATTACATTAATTTAATTTTCTTTAGTTTTAATTGTTTTTTATATTTAAATTGTATTATCTTTTAGTTATAAATTACCAATTATGGATATGTTTATAATATTTTATCTTAAAGCGTAGATCATAATTAATATTTAAATCTTAAAGGGTTTTGGAGTCGTCACCAACTATATTGAAGGTGTGATTGGTCACCTAATTAAAAATAAGAAATGATATGCATAACCAGATTTCATGAGTCGTTTGAGTGTAGGAAATGTATTAGCACCCTACAATACCCATTTAAAAACGGTTACCACATTTTTTTCTTATTATATCTCAATTTTATTTATCATTGTTTTGAAAACAGCAATCAACAACCGATGCAAAGATAAAGAAAACGTAAAAGACGAAGAAACAACACAGAAATTTACGTGGTTCACTAACGTAGGGTTAACTAGTCCACAGGCAGAGAGAAAGCGATGTTTTATTAGGGAGAAGCGAAATTTCAGAGTACACAATTACAAAATGAGTGTCATAAGCAATTAGGATTTTAATTCGAGTTTATATATGTACCCTCATTAAACCCTACTACAAAATGCATAAGCATTAAACAAAATGTGTAACAGGATGCGGATGTGATAGCACACGCGGAACACATAACAGAATGCTGAAGCGCTATGCTGCGGAATGCAAATGCGGGTTGCACTAAACGCAAGCGGAAATGCATTGCTGCAATGCGTGATGCGATTGCTTGCAATGCAAAAAGCGTTTGCGCAACGGGGGTGTTGCCCCCGCACCACCGCTTGCTGACCAGGCAGCGAGACTCCCGACTACTAATTGTAGGGCATTAAATGGTATTTTATTTTTAGCGAGAAAATTTTAGTTTTATGAACACAAATGTCTCACATTTGATCTTACCTTAACTTTAAAAATAAAGTAAGAGTCGATATGGTGAGTAGGATTATACCCATTAATTTAATACATGTTGAAATTTTCTTTTATTTAAAGAAAAATTTCATCTAAAGAATTTGAGAAATATCAACTCTGTCATAGGTTATGCATAATTTTATTTTTAGAAAAAAATACGAGAATTTTCGTATACACGAGAGTCAACCTTCATGAAGACATATTACTAGCTCTCGAAATAAATAATCTTTCTTTAATAAAATCTTTTTGTCAAAACTTCAAATTTTAAAATTGAGTAAAAACTATAAAATATTTGTTTAAGTTTATTTCAAAATGTCTCAATGATATTAATTTAAATTCATAACAAAATGTGAATTAATAGTTATGAGTCTCAAGAACATTAGAAAAATCTTGAAATACTTTGAGTTTTAAAATAAGTTCTTCATTAAAAGAACATTAAAAATAATAGTTCCTAATGATTTGTTATTGATTTTTTATTTTTAGAAAGTTTCATGTATTTCAGGCATTATTGCCAAGAAAGAAACATTACTGATTCCTAAAACAATAGTTTATTTCAAAACGAAATGACTTTGTGAAAGTTTCATGTATTTTTTTAGTTTCATTAAAACCCAAAAAAGAATACTACTTTTCTTCCAACAAATAAAAGTTTCGATTTTGTGAACTCCACAAATTAACTTAATGAAATCAAATACAAATTGACTACTTCAATTCTGGTGTCAATGAGTGTTTCATACGAATACTTAAAAACCCCAATCTAGACAGAACTGCTCACTATAATATTATTATAGTAAATTTGTATTTAAAATTCATTAACTACTTAATTGAAAAACCAATTTTCACACATACAATTAAGATCAAAATTGAAGTTAAACCAAACAAGAATTGAAAGTAAACAACAAATAATGAACTAATTGAAAGATATCATTATGATGTGAGTCAAATTCGAATTAAACAGATCTCAGAATTTCAATTTATATATGTACAATTATGACAAATTGAAAACTAAACAAATATGTTATGTCAAATTCAAAATGAAACCAAACATATCAAATGTATTTTAAGCAATATACTACATACAAATAGCATGGAATATCAATAGATTTTATTGGATGTGATAAATGAAATTAATAGATTTTATTGAAGATTAGCATGCCAAAAATGGAAAGATAAAAATGAACAAATATAAGAATCAAATAAGATTTAGAGGAAGAGAGCACTTACATCAGTTCATACATGAGAGGAAGGAAGAGTTTATATGTTAAATTGTTCGAGTTGCCTTCAAGTTTGGAATCTCGTTGGAGGGGGTCGAGTGCTTGCCAAAATTCTTGTGTTCATTTTCATTTTTCCAAATCTAACTCATTCAGATCTAACTTTAAATTTTCATTCCTCTCATTTTAAAACTTTTCCATCCAAACTTTTGCCTTTTTTTTCCTTTTTTTTGTGTCTTTCTCCCCCAACTTTTGGGTGTCCTTTTCTTTTACAATGAAACACTTACATAGGTGGTAAAACTTGTGTGAGAGAAAGATGGGAAGTGGGATAGTGACGACAGTACTGGGGAACAAGTATATATGGTCAAGGCGATGACATTATGCTTTGGAATATTAATGAAAAAGGAGCCTTCACGGTAAACTCCCTCCGTAAATCCCTCTGTTTTGAATCAAACAACGACGCCATCCTAAAGGAGAAGCTTTGGTGGACGAAAATTCCTAAAAAAATGAAAGTTCTTATTTGAGCAATCTTCAACAATAGGGTTAATACTGCTGATATCATGCAAAAAAAAAAAGGTGGTATTGCCTATGCAAGATATTATTTCTAATATGGCGATGTAATGTTGTAAATCTAATCTTTTTAAGAACTATAATGCCTCCTCCATAGCCTTAAATTAGAGAGTTTTTTGTAACCTACATTTTTATTGTATGCTCCTCCATACACCTTTATAAAAGTATCATTGTTTGAAAAAGTTGAACAGGGATTAATTGTGTGGTTGGAAAAGAAAATGCTTTTTCTATTTTCTATTTTCTAATTCATTAGTTTTTCTTTCTTTTTTCATTTTTATTTATTTATTTTAACCTTTCCTTTAATTTAAAATAACCCTATATAAAATAAAAAGATAAAATAAAATAATAAAAATCAATAAAAATATGGTGTCTACAATAAATATATATATAGTTTTCAAAATTTTGCTTGATATGGAAAATAAGATTGTTTGGAAGAGAAATGATGTTTAGAACTCCCTTTTCTGGTTCAATAACTGGACTTTAATTTGGCCTCTATATAAAGCTTTCTCTCGGTTCTTTAATGAAAGTATTTTATTTAGGTTCTTTAATGAAAGTATCTTATTCAAAAAAATAAAATTGCTTCTTTTATTTTTTTCAAATTAATCTTGCTTCTTAATTTTTAGGGCTTCTTGCATATGGTTTCCAATTGAATATTGAATTTGGAGGAGGAATCGTCGCGTGTTGGCTGTGAAGACTGTTTTGGACAAAACAATTAAAGTTTCAATTTTTTCTAATTCTTCGCTTTCGTCCAACAATTCGGAGTCGTGTGAGCATTGTTTATTTGGAGTCTGGTTGCTTCGTTTATCCAAATTGAAGAGGGGAATCTTCTTCTCTGTAAAATAAAAAGTTCGGATTAGATTTAAATGGGAGTAAATAAAAATTGATCGGTTTAAAGAAAAAAGGAAAAAGAAAATGAAAATTAAACAAAAATGATTTTAGTAAAGTAATATAAGAAGAGGCAAAAAAAAATCCTATTTTACTTAAACAATGTGATGGAGGTAGGAGAAGTCACGTGATCATAGATTTATATATTTAAAAAATAAAAATAAAAATAAATGAATAACAATGTAATTAGTAACTTGAGATTTTTTATTTTTCAAAATGATTACAATCTTATAATCATATACTACTTGATTTTTTTTTTTTTTTTTTTGAATTTTTAGTTATGATTATGTTTTTACATTTGTTACTATCTTTTTTTTTTTTAGATTTACAAAATATCATTTTGGAAATTTTTTTTATTCACATCATTTTGACACTTTTTAGAATAATTTTATTTTTTTTTGTTTGAAATAAATAATATTTTTATATTTGCAACAAGTAGATATGAAACAATTTAAAATATGAAGTATATATAACATTTTAAAAATACTAAAAGAGTAGGTGGATTGGTTTCAATTGTTTAGTAGTAATTCAGTAACCACGATCACGAGTTCGATTATGGAAATGGATATTTGACTCTCATTTATTTGAGAGTAATAATAATATGTAGGGTTTGTGGCCTCTCTCTCAATTTATACTAAAAAATGACAATTTAAAATAATAGATATTAATCTTTTTTTAAAGAGAAAAATAAGTTATGATCATTTTTTTAGAATTGGAATAAATAGATATTAGATACAATTTGAAATATTCAATATTATCTTGTTACAATTTGAAATGAATATTATGAAGTTTCAGTGAATTAAATAATAAATTTGAGTTCATTCAGCAAGTTAAATTTGAGATATCAAATAGATCAATTAAATAAATAAATAAATAAGTTTGTTATGACTAAGTTTTAATATGGAATGACCCATAAATTAGCGAGACCGTTTGATAGAAAAATGAATTTGATTGATATAAAAAATAAACAAAAAAATCAAACTTACTTTTAGTTTTATTTGGTTGAACTAAAATTTGTATTATGTCTAAAGTATAATTTGGCTATGGAATGAATATTATTTTGTTACAATATACGTTATGAATGTCATTTTATATATTGCCAAAGAAATAAGTTGAATAGTCAAAGTATACATAATGTGTAGAATCATTAAAAAAAATGCATGAAAGTGACAAACACAGCTTAACTTAATACTCAGCTTAACTTAATTCATGCACCAAACAACGAGTTTAATTTAATCCAACTCAACTTAATCTCTGCACCAAACACAGATTAACTTAATCTCTAATCTTAACTTAATACTCAGATTAACTTAATTCCTCTTAACTTATTTTAATCTCTGCACCAAACAAGCCTTAAGTATTTCTAAAATACTTACCCACCTTTGAGTAAGTATTTCCAAAATACTTACCCACCTTTAGGTAAGTATTACTTTAAGTAATTTACCTTAAAAAATGAGTATAGTTCTATTATCATAAAAGAATGTGTTACCTGTGTTATCGACTTTATGGTTGAAAGTTTGATCTCTTATCTCACATCTTGTCCAAAAAATACCTTATAAAAAAATTCATAAACAAGAGTTGCCAACAACGATATCATTGCATTTTCATGATTATAAGGTTATACGTTTGAATTATTCTCCTTCAATGATAGTTGAACAAAAAAAACTATGAGTAAGAGTTCAAAATTTAAGACAAATTATTAGAAGTATCTCTTTTTTATTATAATAACAATATAGTGAGTTAGAGAAATTCAAATCTGCAAATGTAAGTAAAAAACACGTGTCAATTATTTTTACTTCAGTACACCAAGATGAGAGTATTTTTTTCATTTCTCAACCCACCACGAATAATTTAAAGTAAAAGTTTATGAAATGGGTGTGGCCAAAAAGGAGTAGTGCTCGAATAGCCTCATGTATCACATAGTAATCATTGATTATTAGTTGGAGTTTTAAATGTAGTTTGAATTCAAAATCAAAGAAAGGGTGTATTTTTATCTTTTAAATTAAGAAATACAAATATATGATTAGAAATAATAATATTCAATAAGAGAAAAAGAAAACGTGGGAAAATTCATAAATTAATTGATAAAGAGAAAATTAAAGTTCAAACTTGAAGCAAAGAAACGAATCCAAAACCAGATGAGCCTATTCACATGTGCCAAATCAATTCATATAATCTATTATACATCAAAACCCAAACAGTGTACGGTTGAACCTATAAATCTTCCCAATCTTCTTCATTTCATTCTATTGAAAATTGGCAAAAACAAAATCTTTTTGGATCTCATTTTCAAACCCTTCTTCAAGGTCAGCTTATATTTTTACCCTCACATTGAAAGTTCCCAACTTTCTTAGGGCTTTAATTTATTGACTATTTTTTTCGTTGTTTACTTGCAGCCGATCCTTAGAAATAAACCCATCTTTGGATATAAGTAATTTTTCCCATGGAAATCTCATCTCCAAAATGGCTATCTGAAATGGTACAAAGCTTTAATCTTTTCCTTTTGTTTTACCACCGGCTTCTTTAAAAATCTAATCTTGTTTATGGGTTTTGATTATTAGGAATTGAAATCTTCATTTATCGATGATTTCAAAATGAACCCTTTTGACTGCACACTGCACGAGCTAAGTTTCCAAACATTTTCTGACGAAAGCCATACAGATCTAGACCATTCTATACAAACACCGCCATTGTTCGCAGCCGCAGAGAGGGTGGCGAAGCAACCGAGGGCTACCGGCCGTCCGGTAGCTTCCTTGGTTGCTTCTTCCTCGTCGCTCATCATTTCGTTTGAGAACTCAAATTATTGTCCAGCTTATAGTAACAAAGTTTGTAACAATGGCGTGATTTATAACAACGTGAAGCCCAAAATTGAGATGGGGTTTGAAGGAAACAAAGATTTGTCGTCAAAATGTGTTGTGGGAATGAAGAGGACTGGTGGGGCTATGAATCGAAGGGTTTTGGTTGCTCAAGATCATGTCATAGCTGAGAGAAAGCGTAGAGAAAAGCTTGGCCAGAGATTTGTTGCACTTTCAGCTCTTATTCCACATCTCAAGAAGGTGATTATACTTTTTCATTTTTCATTTTTCTTCTTCTAAGTGTTTGAGACTAAAATTTAGCCCCAACAACGCATCAACTATTATTATAAGATAATTGATTTAACATTTGGTTGTAAAAGAAAAAAAAAAATTCATAGTAAATTAATTCTTAGATAAATGATGGATAAAAGTTGGGATTTTAAGATGATGGATTACGATTTATTATAAAATTATGGATATTGATATGCCATGAGCTCTTAACTTGAAAATGATGAATGTTAATTAATTTAACCAATTTATTTTCTCTTTTAGGCTTGAAAATCAAGTCAAGACTCCTGTATATTCATCTACCTTGAATAAGCAACATTACTTCATTTGAGTTTTAATTTTTATTTTTTAAAATTAAACTTGTTTTCTATCCATTTTCAAATATGAAGCAAAATATAGGTAAAATTAAGTATTTTGAAAATGTGGGTAGTGATTATGAGAGGGTTTTGAGTGGTTACAAAGAATTTTATGAAGATAAAATTTTGTTTGAATAGAAGGGTCATAGGTGATTAGAATAGAAAAAATTTCTCTAAATAAAGAAGTCATGAGTGGTCGTACAAGACATTTTGGTTTAAATTGAGAAATTATGAATATTTGCAATAGAAAACGTCTTTAAATAGATGAATTATGAGTTATTACAGTAGAAGTGATATAGGATTTATGAAGAGTTTTAAGGAGGTTTTTATGGAAGTATTGAGTGTTTTTAAGATATTTCATCCAAAAGTGAGGTTGGACCAACTACTTGTAGGCTAAATTTTCAAAATAAAAAATTAAAAGCGAAATGATTATCAAATGGTCCTAATTCTAAAATCAAGAACTTTTAACTTTGAATTATACTCTCAATAATTTGAGTGGATTTTTGGCAATAGATGGACAAAGTCTCTATACTTGGAGATGCAATAACGTACATCAAAGATCTTCAAGAGCGCTTGAAGGTCTTGAAGGTGGCTGACAATCAACAAGCAGCCAAAGCAACAGTTGAATCAGTGGTGTTTGTGAATAGATCATCTGAAGATCTCTCCACAATCCCCGACGATTGCTCGGACGAAAACAGCTCATCGGACGGAGGAATCTCGGACATAGAAGCAAGAATCTCTGGCAAGGATGTTCTGTTTAAGATTCATGCCAAGAAATGCAAAGGGATTCTTTCAAATATAGTGAATCAGATAGAGAAGTTTAATCTAACAGTTCTTAACAGCAGTGCTTTGCCATTTGGCAATTTCAGACTGGATATAACTATTATTGCTCAGGTATTTAATACCAAGTCCATTTTTTTATGACATTTTTTCAATTTTAAAACTTTTATCCTGTGGGAATTGATTTGATTTTTACTGTTATGTAATTGCAGATAGATGATGACTTTTGCATGACAGTGAAGGAGCTAGTGCAGAAATTAAGACAGGCTTCTCTTGAATTTGTGTAAAGTTACAAAAACTTTGTCAGTCAAAGGTTGCCTTTTGTCTATGTCCAAGGAAGCTTCCACCTTGTCTTGTTAGATTATTGGTTCATTCCAATTAACTGCTAATCTTTATCATTTTCCTCACAATTAGAAGAGACTGCCACGATCGAGTTGTAACGATTATTGGATACAAACGCGAAATACTTACTTTTTAATATTCTAGATAATTTTGAATGACAGTTCACTACACCATCTTTAAATAATCACGTTTGTTTTGTAAAAATATTTTTATGAGTATTAAAAAATATTTGGATAACTATATTTTTTTTATAGTTTTTGTTCATTAAAACGTCTTAAATATCATTGTAACTTATTCATATAATTTACACACTAATTTATATAATTAAAACTCATATAACATTATTTTTTATAAATTCAAATATTATATTAAATTTAATTGGTAAAGATCAAAAAAAAATTTATTAGATGAAAAGTATTAAAGAAAATTGACCAAGTATAGAAGGTATGAATAATTATATTAGAAAAATATAATTGAAAAAATGCATTAAGATAAGTTATTAATGCATGCATAATAATTATATACTAAAAAACTACAAACTACTAACAAAATATGAAAAGAAATAAAAGAAAATTGATAAAATATTTTTTTTAAATCGTGAAGGATATATATATGTCATTCAAGGATTCTCGTTGTATGGGACACCCTTAAAATTTATGTTGCAAGAAAGCATCTAAATCACTCTCATATAAATACCTTAAGATGTGTAATCACACCATACACGTTTCAATTGCATTTGTGCCAAATATGGATGTACAAAAAAATTAACAACCTAAATAACTTGGACATCCAACTTAAAATGTAAGGTTTGAATTACTTATATTTTTTCTTGAATTAAATTGGGTTATAATTTTATAATTTTAATTATAATACTCTTTTTGTTGGATGTGTTCTTAGGATTGACTAATTTTTAACGTAATTTAACTCAACAAAAAAATAAATGGGTTGGGTTGGATTAGGTTTTGTCTATCCAATCCAAAACATATATACCTCTAAAAAAAATGAATAATCTCAATTAGTTCATCGCGAGGTTTTTTTTTTCTTTGCTTTTTTTTTTTCTTCTTTTTGCGTGTGGCAAACCATTGATCACGTTAAGGAAACAAAACACCCACATATGGTGTAAATAAAGCTAAGGGTTTTTTTTTTTTTTTTTTTTCTCTCTTTCTTGGACGATTACTTTTGATTCCAGCTTTTTAGGGCTCTCCTTTGCAATTGAATCAAAACTTATTTTAAGAGATTTTGTTCATAAGAGATCTTGTTTATGCATTTAATTAAGGTTTGTTTATGAGCAATTAAATAGTGATATTTCAATTAGTTATACGAATCTGACAGCTTCCAATTGAACCTTAATTTAAGCAACTTGGGAACACAAAATTATGTGCTGTCGTATAAACAGTGAATTAAGGAAGAAGGGGAGACACCTGATGTCCCATTTAGATTACGAGATCTTTTATTGTCAACCCTTTCATGTTTATCTCTCAAGTTTAAATTCCATTTTTTTAGACAAAAATATAAATTCCAATTTGGAATCTTAATTAAAGGCAGTTCCAATTATGAATTAATTTAAACAGTGTGTTTGGTTTTAGGGTATGTTTGGGGATCGAATATTTCGAGTAGTTTTGTTCAATTATTTTGACACTATTTTATAGATAATTATTTGGTTCTAAATTTTGCAATATAAAAACAAGCATTACTCATAAGGTAAGAAGTAGCTAAAAGACGAAAGCATATTTTTACTAGGAAAAAAAATAAGGGAAAAATAAAGATATATCAAACCCTATTCTTCTTTTCCTTTTTTTTTTTTTATATATAAAAGGAGATGTATATAATTTTACATGCCGATATTTATATATGTCTTAACTGTTAGAAAACTTTATATTGTCTCACATTAAAAATACGAAATTTTACATAGCAAAAAGCACGGAAGAAATCCATAGCAATTTTTAAAAGTAATTATGTATATAGCAGATAAATTGGCAGGTCATGTAAAAATATCAAAATGTTCCGCTTCAATTAGTTTAGGCGATAAACTTTAATTAGTTCAGCTAATAGCCATCAATCAATTCGTTGATAACCTCAGTTCAGTTGATTGAAAATATTCATGGGAAACTTATTGAAACAAATAGAGTTCAATTAGCTTTTTGAGTTCGTCGTCTCCTAACTAATATGGCATTCCTTGTCGGTTTGGTCAATTAATCTTGTTTGGTGATGGTTTCTTAAGAGAAAAGCATCTCGAAAATGGAGCAAAAGCATCAAGTTATGAATTTGAATCACTCACTTCCAATCTGTCCAAGATTTCGTATTGGTTGTTCACAATCAAGTCACCCATGGTTGATGATGATGATTCTTCTTTGGGTTTCACTACGATTTGGAGAATTTGGAGAATGAAGAGATTGAGCACCGATGCAGAGCTTGTTTCAAAATCAAAGATGCTGGAGCGGTAGTATGTGACGTCGGTGGACAGAATGACCGGAGATAAAACAATATGCTATATATGCAATATTTTTTTTAAAGAAATTATAATTATAATAAACATCATAAAGATACTATGGAAGAGTAAATACCCTTAAAAGTATGAGTTCGAATCACATTAGTAAAATATGTGGGCTACTCTCTAATTACTGATTAATTTCGAAATGAAATCTTGTAGATGCAAATTCCAGATCTAAACAATCTAATCCAAGAATGAATGCTTATAGAGATGAATCAAAATCAAATAGAGAAAAGAGAAGGATGGAGAAGAGAGAACACCGGATCTAGAGTGGTTCGGG
>JBBMKA010061763.1:0-17336 GCA_037833695.1 Sechiopsis laciniata
CCTAGTCGAGCGCCCGTGCAGCTTCTTCGCTCGGTTTAGGACTCGCTGTCGACTCCCTTGGACTTCATTCTGTCGGGTTGACGTGGTCTTTGGACCTTCCTTCGTGGGCCCGATTCCACCCAGAGTGGCCCAATTCTTTGAGCTCGATTCTGCTGATAACAATTATCTTAGAAGCAAGAGAAGCATTTTGTTTTCCATTTCAAAATGTTTCTTAATCCCTTCACTTGATCGAGAAAAAATATATTACTTCTGTTTCTTGTTTGGGACTTGAGTTTTTTTTTTGGAGTTTGCTTACAATTTTGAGTTCATTTTGAAGTTTTGGGAATTTGACTGGAAACTGAGATTAGCAAAAAAAAAAAAAAAAAAAAAAGAAGATGAAAATAAAGATGCATTAGGAAGGAGTAAGAAGGCAGTATTAGTTTTATGCTCTGTTTTTATTTTTAGTTTTCTAGAAATACAGGTGTTGAGAGAGGTGTGAGATGGGTGAAAAAGATCATAACATTTATTTATTATTATTTTTTTGCACCTCATCCATTCCTAACTATGGTTAAGTTTTATTTTTAACTCAATGACGGTTTTTAAATATTTAAGAAAGTTTAAAGACTAAAATGAAGCATTTGAAAGTTGAGGGACCAAAATGGAACAAAAATGATAGTTGATGAATTAAAATTAGACTTTTGAAAATTGAGGAACCAAAATGAAACTTTTTTTAATAGTTCAGGGACCAAAATGATATTTTAACTTAAAATATAAGAACTAGACAATCAAATTTAATTAGAAAAGAATATTAATATTTGTGTGAACACAAACACCCCCACCACTACTACACATGCCCCAAGGAAAAAAAAAAACTCCCATGGTGTGTCCTGACTCACCATCTTGGTAAAGCAACGACTTGACTATGCAAAAGCTTAATAATGTCACTAATTCAATAAATTTCGTAACTAGGAAGATTTTAATTATTTTTCAATGTCATGGCTTGTTATGCCAATGATTTGTTGAGTTTTTGGCAAAATATTAGAAGTGAATTATTTTACATGAAAAAGATGCTAGGTAGTAGTGTGCCCCAAGTATTATAAAAAGAGCATAAAGCTTTGGTTTCAAAACATTTCAGTTGAAAACACTTTAAGTTTGATGTACGGACTCTAGTTAAATTTCTTTTGTATTTTCTAGTGTATAGTAGAGTATAGGGTGTGAGTAGTATAAGTTTTGAAAAAAATGTTTATGTAACTTAGATCGGAAAGAAAATTTTTTGCAATTGTAACAATTTGTCACATGGTGGAAATTCTTTCTATCCATAATTTTTTTTTAATAGTTTTTTCACATAAATTCTTATGTTATATTTTATTATTTTTCTTTTTAATTTTTTTAATATTTTCTACTTATTTCTATGATAATTAGGGAATGTTTTTGCCAATATGATTAATTATGAATATGTAATGTGGAAGAAGTAAAGGTTGGTGTATTCAATGTAACTGTGTGATAGAGTGATTTTATGAGAGTGTGATCGAGTTGTACAGAGAGAGAAGTGTGTATGATTGTGCTTTATGTATTATACGTATTCTCTTAATACTGTTTCTCCCTTTTTCATATCATTACTTTTTTTTTTATTCACCTTTTTTTCTCATTCCAGACAAAATACCTTATAAAAAAGATTGTGTAATATATCGATGGTTAAAATACAATTATACAATGTCAAGAAACGGAATAGAAAAAAAAGAAGAAGAAGCGGAATGAATAATGAATAATTTTCATTAGCACGATAGGGGTGACAAATAATACATAAGAATAGTATGGAAAAACATTACGCGAAAGAAATGGTTGGTGGGCCCTAATAACATTGACTATATGCACAAGCACTCGTTTAAATTCATAAAAAAGAGTAGTGGCCAAAACCTCTATCTTTTCCATTAATTTTACACAAAGTACAAAGAATATCAAACCTTACCAAATATACTCATCTATACAAAAGAATAGCTAATAAAATTTAAATATACTCATCTATACAAAAGAATGGCTAATAAAATTTAAATACCAAATATACTAATGAAATCTAGACAATATATAATAATATTTAAATACTGAATATTTGGAATTATACACTCTCCCTAAAGTTGTAGTAGGTAAATTACAAATGTCCAAACCTTACTTAGCAAAAATGTAAATTTGTTGTTTCTAAGTGTCTTTGTCAAAATAACAACCAACTAGTATCCAGTTCGAACATAGTTGCAAGATTTTAAGATATCTACTCATCACGAACAAAATGACAACATGCTTAGTACGATCACGAAATACAAGATTATTTGCAATATAAAGAGCAGATTGACTATCACAAAACAATTGTATAGGTTGAGAATACACAATATCAAGAGAAACTAATAATGATTTCAACCATTTTAATTCACAAGTAGCAAGAGTCATTGCACGATACTCGGGTTCAAGAAACAGTCGTCTGTTTCTTAGTTTTCCATAAAATATAAGAATAACTAAGAAAAATTACATATCTAGTCAACGAACGACGAGTCATAGGGCAAGCTGTCTGTTCACACGGATTTCTCTAGATAAGTAGAAATGAGAAATGTAAATGAAGTTTGAATTTTATTGATATTCTTTGTGCTTGTGTTTCAATCTCTAATGTTTGTTCTCTAATTCTTTCTCTCGAGAGATGAAGGCTTTTAAGATGTTGATCTGAGGGCTCAAGAGCTTGTTCTCAGATGATGGAGGATTGAATCTTCAGCTTATTGGTGAAGAAATGATTGGTTTATGAGAGCCTTTGTAGTTAAGTGTTCCGAATTCTGAAGTTTGATCTCTAAATTTTCTCACTCGCTAACTAATCATGAAGGCTTGTCGATTTGGACTGTTGGGTGCTCTGAATTCTGAATTGTGGCTAGGTTTTAGATGCTGTAGTTGGAGACATATCGATATTAGTAAATAGAACTTCATTTGTAGGCTTCACAATGCCATTTACCTATCTTGGAATTTCTGTCATTGTTCTTGCAAAAGATGGCTTGGTGAACCATACATGGGTACTCTTGAAGCCCTTGACTTTGAACCTCTAGATCACAAGCTTCTGTTTCTTCGTGTTCATTAGATTCGTCGTTTGCATTCTTGAACATCCACTAATAGACTATTTGGTATTGATGGCGAGCGCGGCCCCTCATTATTAAAAAACAATGGCAAGCAAGAGCCCGCCATCAATAATGATGACATTATAGACCATATTGCCCGCCACCAATACTTTATTATGGCGGGCACTTAATGCCGGCCACCAATACTTGTTTATGGCGGGCGCATAATTCCCTCCACTAATACTATTTAACATGCTTTAGATCAATTTCCTGTTCTCAACGTTTTTAAATCTTCGTAGCTGGTAGAACTTTCTTCTCGGCCAAAGCCAATTCCTCGTTTCTCTTTCGCTTTTTCAACATCGACTCTGGAACTATAGCCACTCCCTTGATTGCTTATCCACTCATCTTTACAAAGAATGAAAATTAATACTCGAAAATTGAAGGGTTGGGTTTCTTACCAGTGTTTATGTACAAGAGTTATATGGAAAGATTACAACATAACACTACTACATATTCAAGAATAGATGGCGGGCACATATGCCTGCCGTCAATACTAAATAGATAGCGGGCGTTAAGACCCGCCCTTAAAGATCTTGGGTACTTGGCCACGCCTGATTTTAAATCATATAGATAACGGGCGTTAAGACTCGCCGTTAAACACTATTGGTGGCGGGTCGTGCCCGCCATGGATTCTTTCCCCTCAAACATGCGTGTGGGTGCTTTTTTCAACTTAACTTTACCAATTTTTTCCCCTCTTTCCAGAAACCCACCGAGAACCCCCTTTCTCTTTTCCTCTTCTCGCTAAAACGTCCTAGGGTTTCACATTTCTTGTCACATTTTCACCATTTTCGGCCACTTTGAAACTCACAAGGTTGGGTTTCATTTCTTCTTCAACATCTTAGCTCATGAATTTGGAGGTTACAGATTTAAGCTCACAAATTTCAACATTTCTTCAACTTTGGGCATTTCTTAAACTTGGGGCATTTCTTCACAAATTTGGTAACTTTTAGCTCATTTATGTTGTAATCTTTCCATATATTCACAAATTTATTTCAAATTTGTGCATTTGTTATTTTTTGTGTAAATGATAGTCATTTTCTTAACAAAGCTCACACTTGTTTGTTTCATTTTGGCATTTGTTTCAAAGTTTCCTTGTATTAGCTCTAATTTGCATTATAGCTTGATTCGTGCATGGTTTGAAATTTGTTATCTTTTAGCTCATTTATGTTGTAATCTTTCTTTATATTCATAAATTTGTTTCAAATTTGTGCATTTGTTGTTTTTGTGTAAATGATAGCAGAACTGTGTTCTACCTGTGGAACCACAAGATGGAAGGTTAAGAAGAATATGAAAGGAGTGAAAAATATTTCAGCAAAAGTCATGTGGTATTTCTGTCCTATTCCAAGATTTGAACGAATGTTTCGAAGTACAATAACTTCGAGATTATTGACGTGGCATGCTACACACTGCCAGGTCGATGGGTATATACGACATCTAACCGACACACTCTCATGGAAATAAATAGACGAAAGGTGGCCTGATTTTAGTTTACAAACGAGGAACCTTTGTCTAGCCCTATCAACAGATGGAGTCAATGAAAACGGTGACCAAAATACTAGATATAGTTGTTGGGCAGTTATGTTGGTGACTTACAATCTACCTCTATGGTTGTACATGAAGCGTAAATTATTATTATTATTTTTTTATGTTAAATGCATTAATCTCTAGACCCAAACAACCTGAAAATGACATAGATGTCTATTTAGCTTCGTTAGTTGATGATTTGAAAATGTTGTGGGACACAAGCATTGAATGTTTTGATGCACATCGACAAGAACGCTTCACCCTGAAAGCTATCTTTTTGTGGACCATTAATGATTTTCCAGCATAAGGTAACCTGTGTGGGTGTATCGTAAAATGGTATAAAGCATGTCCTATTTATGGAGAGAAAACATCATCAATTTTTTACCTAAAGGAGGTAAGAATGTGATTTTTTGGACATAAAAATATCTACCAATCGGGCACACATTTAGAAGATAAAAAAAGCATTTAATGGAGAACAAGAATATGGAGTACCCCCTGAACCGCTAAGTGGTGAAGAGATTCTTGTACAATTAAATAGTCTCCAATTTACGTATGGCAAGGGACGACAGAGTACGAAATCTTATTGCAAGAAGAAATCGATCTTTTTCAAATTGGAGTATTGGAAACATTCTCACGTGCGGCATTGTTTAGATGTCATGCACATTGAGAAGAACGGGTGTTCAAATTTTATTGGAACCCTACTTGATGTTACTGGTAAAACGAAAGATGGAATAAAAACACGTTAAGACTTGGCTAAATTAAGACTTGAGTTAGCTCCAATTTAAAAAGGAGAAAAAAAGATATTATTGCCTCCAGCATGTTACACACTATCGAGAAAAGAGAAGATGGGTGTGTGTAAAAGCTTATCTGAACATAAAGTGTCTGAAGGTTATTCATCCAACATAAACAAATTAGTGTCGTTTATTGATTTGAAACTTTACGGGCTTAAATCGTATGACCATCACGTTTTGATGCAACAATTGCTACCTGTAGCCATTCGTTGTGTTTTACCTAAACACGTTAGATATGCAATCATTCATTTGTGTTTCTTCTTCAAAGCTATATGTAGTAAGTCGATCGATTAATCTAAGTTGAAGGGATTCTATGATGATATTGTGGTCACTGTATGCCTATTAGAGAAGTATTTTCCACCAGTCTATTTCACAATCATGGTTCAACTTGTGGTGCACCTTATAAGAGAGATTGAATTTTATGGACCATTTTATTTAAGGTGGATGTATACTTTTGAAAGGTAAATGAAAGTTTTGAAAGATTATGTTTGTAATAGAAATCGATGCATTGGTGAAAATTACATATTGGAAAAGTCGATAGAGTTTTGTTCTGAATTTTTACGAGTTGAATCAGTAGAATTGTAATCATCGAAAAAAAAAATAGATTCAAGTATTGATAGACCATTATCTGCCGCCAATTATAAAACACCAACTAAAGATATGATTGATCAAGCTCACATGTATATACTTCATAACGTTGATGACGTGTTTCCATATGCAGATCAACACATGGAAATGTTGTTTAAAGTGAATCCTACTACTAAGTCTAAAAATTAAAAGTGGCTTTCAGATGAACGTAATCGCACATTTAACATTTGGTTGCGTGATCAGATTGGGCTGACTTTAGGGGTTCGAAGAGATTCTATATCATCTACGTTACCGTGAATATCACATGGACCTTGTTCAGAAGTTACCACTTACGATAGTTACATGGTTAATGATATTCAATATCACACAAAAGAACATGATGATTTTAGAAGTGTGCAAAATAGTGGAGTTATGATAACAGCTTAAACTATGCAAATTTCTAGTTTAAATGACAAATATTCAATCATGTCAGACATGACATTTTATGGCATAGTACAAGAAATTTAGGAGCTCGATTACAATAGTTTTTAAGTCGTCTTATTCAAATGTGATTGAGTGAAAAACAATGGTGGAATTAAAGTAGATGACATGAGATTTACGACCATAGACCTTAATTGCATAGGACAAAATTCGACTCCTTCATTTTAGCCTCTCAAGCCAAGCATGTGTTCTACATAAAAAATCTAATTAATCCTCGTTGGTCGGTGGCTCTAGTGCCTTCACAAAGAATATTTGTAGAACAGGGTCATGATGAAGTTGATATTGACCAAGATTGTAGGTACAGAGTCATAGAATCCCTACCTAACATTATCGATGATGACTCGGTCTCTTAGATTAAAAGTGATTGTGAGAGTATATGAATTAATAAATAGGTTAGTGTTATTGTTTGTATATATATTTTTGTAATTATTTAACTCATATTCTTTATACGTCTTTTCTATTTGTTATTAACATATATTCTTCCTTATGCAGATTAACATTATGTCTAGGTCGGATAGCGATCATGATGATGATGTTCCTATGGGCAGACGTGCTCGAAACAGAAATACTAGAGGTGTGATAGTCTTGTTTGAGCTTCCTCAAGACAGGATAGCTGGAGAACGATGCACTATTTAGTACAATTCAATGGGTTAAGATGTCGGTGAAGCTTCAAAAAGTTTTGTAGTTTTATTGATGTATGTGTTAGAACACATATACCTATCACATACGATACTTGGAAAGCTGTCCCTGAGCAACTAAAAGAGACGATTTGAGATTCTATAGAGGTAACTACATTATTAACTAAATTTTATCATTTATTTTCATACTTAATTAGTAATCCAACTTATTTTATTGTTAGCATATAACGTTTCAGATGGATCCAATGTCCAAACATAATGTTATGTTATCTATGTCCACGACATTTAGGATGTTTAGATATAATCTGAACAAAAACTACATCCAGCCATTTCTGGACCAACCTGAGATATTAAGATCTCCACCTGTTGAATACCGTTTCATCAAACAAGAGTAATGGGATTATTTTGTGAATGTGAGATTGCCGGAAGAATTTAAGGTAACTACTTTTTCTTTTATTAGTTTAATGTCTACAACATCATTTTACTATATTCATATAATTATATGTTATACAAAGAATTAGTGACGAGAAAAAGGAGTTGCAAGCTAAACAAAATGTGTCATCAGCATATGGCTCGAAAGGGATATGCTCAACTCGCTCATAAACTAGTAAGGAACTCGCTAAACCCTAAGGGTACATGGTCTCACATATATACTTTTACTTTACTAAGTCATGTATATTGTTGTAATAACCCAAATGTTGTAGATTTTATTTTAATAAAATAGTTTTAGTGCAGTTTTGTGATTAAATGTAAAAGAAAGGGTATTTTGGTAATTTGAAAGGAGACATTTAAGCTAGAATTTTGAGAAGCCAAACCCTTCGGTCTAAAATCTACTGTTCACTCCGCCATGGAGCTTGCATCTTCTTCAATTTTCTTGTTCCTGAGCAGCAGTCGCCGTTGTACACTCTGACCAGCCGTGTTGCACCGATGTTCATGCGTGTAGTGGGCGTCGTTACTGGCTGGACACAAAGTCGTGTGTGTGAGTTTGTTGTTTCCGACGAGTTCGTGAGTCTACTAGGTCGCGTGCATTGTTGCAGCGGGAGCAACTGAGGACGTCGTCTTCAGTGCGGGTTTGAGGTTACGGTGTCGTGGGTCAGGGAACGCGAGCTTAGCGTTCGTCTTCATCGTGGATCTGTTCAAGCCACCACTTGCGAGGTAGTGCCATGATTTGGTGCCACGTCACCGTCATTTGTGGAGCCGCAGCCGCCGTTCAGTCGAAGTGTTGCAGCCGTTGCCATGGTTTGGATAAGAAGGTCCATCTTGGTTTAGTTTTGTGCTGTCTCAAGGTTGAAAAAGATGGATGTTTGGAATTGGATTTAAAGTCATTTTAATGAAGATTAAAGTCTGTTTGTTTGCAAGTATATGAATATTTAAATGAGGCTTAAGGAGTGTTTGTTTCTAAGTTTAAACTCATTTAAGTTTTGAATAAGGGCTGTTTGTTTGATGGTTTAAGATCATTCAAGTGGTGGATTGATGGTGTTTGGCAAGCTTAGAAGTGAATAGGGGCTGTTTGTTTTGATAAATAATGTTTGTTTATTGGGTTATGAATATTTAACTAATGGTTAAATTTGTATGGCTAGTGGATTCACTTCATTTAAAATGTGGATTGAGACTGTTTGATTATAGGTATAGTGGTTGTTTGGTTATGGGTTTAGTAGTGGTTTGGACCAGAGGTTAATGGGTGTTTGGTTGAGGTTTTATGACAATTTGACTAGATTTTGACCCATTGACTTTTATATTGACCAGATCTGACCTGAACCATTTTCTGTTCTTCAAGCCGAGTTTGCGAGGCACGTGTAGCCGTCGGGTGTCTATGGGATACATTTTTCGAGGTTCTCCCTTGTTCGATAAATTCGATATTCTGGATTCGATTTTGATGGTCTGAGGTGCTAGTTCTGACCGGTTTGTTCGTTTCAGGGCTCGGAGTTGTGTTTGGCTATTTGGAGCTTCGAATGGATTCTTGGAGAGCTGTTAGTGGAGTGGCCAAGGTAAGGAACACTTTACCCCCTTCTCGAGGACCTGTGGTTAATACATGTGCTGGTTTACCTACATTAGTTGATTTGTCTGGTTGTATCATGACCATGTGCATTGTATATTGCATTTGATTGCATCGAGAGCATATACATTTCATGTTTGTCTCTTGTATGACTAGTGATGCATGAATCATGCATGTTTGCCTGATATGGTCGAGTTGCATGTGGTTGCATGATTGTCCCGGTATGGACTGCCCTGATACGGGATTGCATGATTGTCCTGATATGGACTTGCATGTGTTTGATGCACAGCTTGATGCCTCGTTTAAACCCAAACGAGTCATGGAGACCGGATAGAGGAGACTAGTAGGTAGGTGTGGACGATGATATTCGAGCTCACACTCCAGCTGAGGTGATATCGTCTCACTCCGCAAGACTTCTGTGGATGGTCGGCCGGCCAGGCTCACCGTCTTGGATGGTTTCTACTAGTAGCCTAGGCTCTCTTCAGATAGGTGGTATGGGCCTGATATGGTTCCTTGGTGATTGGTGTGGCACCACCTCTCGCAGTGAGTACGAGGCCTCGGGCCAATAGGTTACACGACTCACCAGTTCCCTCTAGAGTAGGATGTCAACTACTCTCGAGTCAGAGGACTTTTGTGAGCTAATGGTCTTGGGGTCTATGATCTTTGGACCGTTCTGTGTGGTGCTCGTCAAGGATGAGGTTTCTTGACCTAGCATCGAGGAGCTTGGGTTTTGTACACCCTTCGGTTATGTTGCTGATCATACTTGTTTGCTAATGTTTGTATTCTTGTGCATGTTTGTCCCCGAGCTGTGGAAGCCTTACTGAGTTTGCAAAAACTCGCCCTTTCTACTATGGAATCCCCACAAGTACTACTAGATTGTACCGAGATGGATGATCGACCGAGCTGGAGATGATCATGGGACCTGCTGCATTACTTTGTGTAGTGTCTTTTAATTTATCCCTTCTGCATGAACTATTTAGGGGCATGGTAAATTATACATATTTACTCGAGATTTTATGTTTTGACTCTTGGGTACCCAATGATACTTTTTATCAAGTTCACGATTTTATAAACTTATCCTTTCAATGGTTTTCATAAAGATCGTATTTCGGATTTAATTATACATGCCCTAAGTGCGAACACTGTTTCCATGCATTTAGAGTTAAGGACTTAGATTTAGACCATGATTTGGGTCGGGTCCTTATAGTGGTAAATTTTTATTGTAGTCGATAGTTATTAAAAATAATCTCGCAGCTCGTTCAGAATTGTGGAAAGAAGGTCTAAAGAAGAAGTGTAACGATCCAAAGGGGAAGAGTAAAGAGTTCAACGACGAAGATACCATTCAAATGGCAAACCAAATTGTAAGTTGTAGTTTCATTTCTTTTATTGTTTGAGTTCAAATCCTTGAGTGTGAATCTAAAAATCTTTTACTACAAGATGAATTTGAACGTACCAATGAAGGTCAATATGTTTTGGGCAATGCATTGGGAGCGCCAGAACATCGTGGGCTTGTTAGGGGAGTAGGTCGATTTGTATCTCCATCAATGTTCTTTAGGATGGCTCATCCAAAGTCTAAGATGGACCAACAACCAAGTGAAGGAGAAAATCAAGTCGATTGCTTTCAATGATTAGACTCTCCTTGTGAGGGGAGTAATAGAGAAGCTATAAAGGAAGAAAACCAGATCCTAGAACAGGACGACGTCATTGGAGATCCCAGCCAATTTAGGAGAAGTATGTTTTACATTATGATTTGATTTTTTAAAGGGTATGTATGTCAACTAATTATGATTTTTTTTTTAAAGGGTATGTCATGTCAACTTGCCTTTGAATATGGAGGTCAAATTGTTGCCATTGGTATCGTGTATGAATCGAACGGTTCATCTGTTAGGGTACACGATCACCTTTTAGGGAAACATAACGTGCGCATCTCGATCGATTTGATCTTTGAAGGCAATGAAGACTTAGACCTACCCATTCCCATAAACGAGGAGCTTCAATACCTTGGAGAAGCTATAAAATCTTTTGTGCCATGGTCAAGATCATTGATTAGGACACCTACAACAACCAAGTATGTATATAATTGTACATTATATACCTTTTAAAATTTAGTATGTATAACATTATTTTACTAATAATAGAAACATTTATTGTCATGATAGCATTATGAACCAAAAAAAGATACTAGCAGTAAGAAGGTTGTATCAGATTCGCACTCTCATCAATCGAACACGTCTGGTCCAACCATGGTCAAGGTTGTACATAATTATGCTAGAGATAAATTAGGTGTTGGTGGCTAACTAGGTATACCAATGGCAAGAAACATGTTAGGTGTTGACGTACCCAAATATTGTTATATTGCTTAAGAAGAGATTCTAGAATATTGTAATATGGAAGAAATAGACTACACTCTCATACTCTGTTACATCTGGTAAGTAAACGGTAGCAATTTTGTAACTACTATATTTGTTTGTCTTGTTTAATAAAGTCTCCACATTCTATGTCAGTTACTTATGATCTACTTGCAATCAAGAGACACTGGGTAACTACTTATTAGTAGACGGTAGCGAGTTTGCAACGGCTTTGGATAGCACAAATGAAGAAGAACGAATTTCATGTCTAGCTAATAGATTAGACAAGATGACTCCTCTTAATCAACGAGTATTCTTTTCCTTCAATTTTGGGTATGTGTTCCAACTTTAATTACCTATTAATTACATATATATCAGAATTTCAATATTCGTTAAATTGTATAGGAACCACTGGGTTTTGCTCGTCCTAATTCCTGCTGAAAACACACTGTATGTTTTCAACTCACTCGGTCGAAATCCATTGCACCAGAGTTTATCTCGTGTCATAAATACATAAGTTTCTAAATTACTAATCTCTTGAACTTTGAATTTATTTATTTTATCATTCTAAATTAATAACTTTCAACTTTATTAGTATAGTTCCTACCGAGTATGACAATTAAGACACATGCCACAGGCCTTAAAATTAAATTGCAAATGGGTGAAGTTAAAGTTGAATCAAATTCTTTTGTTAGTTATTTTTTTGTCATGTTGAATTTTCGTACTAAGTATGTAACTATTTTGTTCCACTAGTGCCCTCAACAAACTGGATCAATAGTATGTGGATTTTACGTCTAACTAGTCATACGGAAGATGATGTAGAACACATCCACGCACCTACTGAAACTTATAAGTTTTTTGTTATATACATTCATATTAAGTATAATCATATATATATTTATATATACACACATATAAGGTACACTAATCTAGTATTTTTAATTATATGTCTTAATATTTGTAGTTCAGCGCCGACCCGACCTCATTCACTCAAGCCCAGATTGATGAGGTACGAGTAGAATGGGCAGAATTCATAGCTAGACATTTGATACAAAATTAGTGTTTGTTCTTTGTTTAGGTATGGAGAAAGAAATTTTGATGTTAATTGAATATGTTCATAGTGATGGGCAAATGTACGTAGTTTCTGATCTGGAAGGACAAAGTCTCATTTATTGTGTATACTTTATATTTTTCAGTTTGTTATATATACAGGGTGAAATGTTGTTATATATAATAGGTGAAATTTTTGGGAATTGTATTATTGCGTTGTTATGCTACCCAAATTTCTGGTGCATATCCATGCATGTGTTTATATATAGAAGTTAGAAGTTAAGATTCCATGCATATGAGTTTGTGGTGATTAGATTTTTTTGTTAAAAGAGTTTCATATTGTTTAGAAGTTAGAAATTGGGGGATTAGGAAAGTTTAGACTTCTAATTGGAAGCACTACATATGCCTTTTATTTTATAAAGTGATAATGTCTTTTAATGGCGGTCACAAATGAGGGGACTATTTTAAAACAACTACCCAAGATCACACTTACGGGAGGATTTTTTAAAAAAATAAGTATAGGCCCGCCACCTTTTACACAAATGCGTTAACCATAGAAAAGAATTGGTGGCGGACTATGCTCGCCACCTATTAAGAAAATTAGCGCGCGATAGAAGACCATTGGTGGTAGGCCGTGCCCGCCATCTATTGTCTGCTCGCCATTAATTCAATACAATGTCATTAACATTAGCGGCGGACCGTTGTCTGCCATTGTTTTTAAATAATGGGGGGCTTCGCCCGCCATCTTTTCCTGTAATTTTACTAGCATATTAATGCCTTGTTATGCTGCTTGTTTTCTTTTGCACCAAGCGTTCTTAAAGTTATGTGCACTAATTAATGTTCTTAAAGTTAACTTGAACTTTGTTTTCAATATTTTGTACTAGTTAGTGTGCGTTCTTTGCACTATTTGCACTTTGTTTCGGTCATATACTAACTCTTTGCACTTACACCCAGGTTCGAGACTCACTTGTGACATTACTCCTTCGATATCTCCGGTGCCTGGCCTAGGGACAGCGTGGTTACCTTGTTTCAAAAAAAAAAAAAGTGTTTTGACACAAACAGTGTGGTTTCCATTTGAAAAGACAAATCAATTTTTTTTTATACAGGTATAACGGATTTAAATTTCGGACACAAACAATGAGATGTCCCAATATTCATTTTCTTAAACAAAATTAAATGATGATTTTTGAAGTCGGGCATGTCTAGCCCATCATCGAATAGGAAAGATGTCAGACATGTTAAGGTCATTGAAGAGGAAAGATGTCAGATATTTTTTGCCAATTATAGAAGAGGAAAGATGTCAGGCATGAAATGAACGTCATTGAATAGGAAAGATATCGGGTTAGACCTGACATCTAAAGTATCTGTCATCTTTCCTTTTTTATGTCATTAGGATAGATGTCGAGCTGTTGTCTGATACCTTTCCTTTCAGATGTCTGTCCGTGACCGACATCTATTCTTCGATTTGTAGTAATGAAAAATAAATAACAAATACATGTTCAAATAAAAAAAAAACAAAAAAAAAACAACTTGATAAACAAAACTTAGTTTGGGTTAGGTGCTCAAATAAAAGGTTGGACGAGTTGGTAGATTTACCAATCCAAAACTTTGGATTTGCCTAAAAAATCTCCTTAATTCATCCCAACCCAACCCATGTACAATGTGTGCCATTGAAGATAATATAATAACAAACTATTTACCTGTAAATCAAATGCTATTGCATTAATTTTGAATATGTATTGATATTATATTTAGAATATATGGTTTTACAAAAAATTTAAAATTAGGTATTTACATAAATATAATGAATTTAACTTATTTTTTACACTAGATATTTGATCTTGAAGGAAATTGAAATGTGATCTCACCATTATATTTCTTGGCATCCCTTCAAAAGAGTGGAGAGTTGGCAATATCAAAATTGAACCGAAGATAGAAAATTAAGTATGTGACAGAAACTTTGTTGGGATTTGGGTTTGTATGCAAGCATTGAAAACAAAGCATAAAATGCTATAATAGTAAGAACCAAAAGAAGCTTGCTTGTTCACCAACTGTTCATCTTTTATTTTTTTGAGTACACATCGGGAAGGAGGGATAAATACCGATTCATGAGATCGTACCTGTGACGCTGGTGTTGAACTAGTTTTCAACCAAACAATGAAACCATTGCGCCACTGACCTAAAAGAAGCTTGCTTGTTCACCATCTGTTCTTGAATCAAACTTAAGTGAAATCTCAAGAAATAATATTTGTGGTTTTATAGCTTCAAGTTGATGACAAATGATGTTGTTCATATTTTTATTTTTATTTTTTATTAATTGTCTTTGTAATTTTGTTAAACTTTATAAAAACGTTCCTTATAGGCAGAATATTTGAAACATTGTAAATTACATGGCAATTATGAATTAATATTTTCTATTTGGTTAATTTTAATTGATAAAAAAATTTGTTTTGTATGCATGTATAACGGAACTTTCCCAATTTTTTTTTTTTTTTTTTTAAACTACGTATGTTAGAGAATCAAATATCCGACCTCATCTTGAATTATTATGTTGACACAAAATTGATGGTTTTGAATATTTTCAAAGTTCATCTATATCGGATAATGTTGAGAGCAAAACTTTATGTAGTCGTGGTTAAAGTCTACGAATAAGAAAGTTGTTAGGATCTCACAATTGTCTTACATTGGAAAAGTAGAGAGTTCAACATCAATATAAAAGAGATATGAGTTACTCCCTTCATAGCCAATTGTTTTTTAGGTGGAACCTCATATTGTCTAATATGGTATACTAAAAGAGGCATGATCTTGAAGGAGCTGTTAGGATCTCATAATTGTCCCACATTGAAAAAGTGGGGAGTCCTACAAGCATTTATAAGAGATATGAGTTAATCCTCTCAATGCAATTGGTTTTGAGGTGGAGCCCCATGATATTAGAGCCCATAATGTCTAATTGGGTATCTTTCTCATAATTTATCACCCTAAAATAGGGTTGAAAAAAAAAAGTTAAAAAAAAGAAGAAGAAGAGATGGTCGGCGATGATCAACGACAATTGACGATTTATGAAATGCATGTGATGCAATAGTGTAACACCTTAAAGATTTTCTAAACATAATTATGTGTTTTTATTGAAATTTATATTCTCATAACGTTCTTTTACGTTAAATTATTTGTTTAAGATGCCAATTTAAAATTATTTACTACGCTTGATTTTCCCATGATAAATTAAAAGAATTAAGATTGTTCTCATTCTTTAATTTAAACTTCATAATGTTGTCATTAAATATTATTCCTTTCTAATTTTGAGACAAAATGCTATTTATGGGTATGTTTTATTGTGCTTTTAAAAGTGATGGGTTTATTGATTAAAAGAGAAAATAAAAGTAATATAAAAAGGAAATGCTTTTTGCTAACTCTCCCTTGATTCTCTCTCATACCAACAGCTAGCAAAATAAACCAAACCCCATCCCTTCCCCTTGCGTGTTCTCCTTCTTTCGACCAAGCTGCTCTCACCGGCGAAGACCTCTGTCCAGTCGACGAACCATTGTGCATGAAGCAACTATGGGTTGCGTCTTCAGTCCACCTCGAGCCACCGCCCTGCGAGCTCAGCTCACTATTTTTGCAGGTGAGAAAAGCTTAAACCCATCTTGGATCTAATCTTTTTTTCTCAGTTTCACGGAGTTAGAGAGCTCTGTTTGTGATTTTGAGACCATATCTGGGCTCAAGGCGTCGAGGACTTCGAAACAAGGTAAGGTTTGCTGGTTTTAATGGAGTTTTTCGGCGAGGAAGTTTTGAAATCCGTTTCTTATTTCTCAGTTTCACGGAGTTAGAGAGCTCCATTCTCGATTCTGAGACCAGTTCCGTGCTCAGGGCGACGAGACGAAGAGAAAGAGGTATGACCCGCCCTTTTTCGTGGCAGTGCGCCGCCGGCTGCTGCCGCCACCACCTTTTTTTGGCGACACACCCTTAGCTCAATTTTCCATCCCCGTTCATGTGGTGAACTCTGTTTTAGCTTGTTGTACTTCGTTTGTTAGATTCATTGATTTTCTATTCATGTTTCATCTTTTAGGCAACTCTCGAGATTCGTTGCTTGGCTCGTGTTTTCTCTTGGTGGTTCAGTCGAGAACGTTGAGAAGGGAAGGAGTTCCATTATGATCCAGGTTTGTGGCTTAAAAGCATGTGAATAGTGACATGATAGAATTTACGAGAATTGAATGTTGGATAACTTGTAACTTATTTATGTTGGTGTTATGACTCATTGTTTGAACTGATTATCACTCATGATAGCATGGAATCGTGGTGTAGTTTGTAAACTGTAAAGTCTTTGTTTGTTGTGCCCATGTGATTGCATCACCATCCCTGAATTGTACTTTTTACTCGTATACGTGATGAACTGTTTATCTGTTTAACTTTTCGATTGACTGTATTACCTTGCATTTATGTATGTTTTGATTTTGTTATTCCATCTATGTTTAACTGTATACGTGCTGCAATGATTATATGCTCGGTTTTTTTTATTTTTGTCGCCTAGAGGAGCACCCAGCTCGACCCTACTAGGACTCGTATTACGTGATCAATATCGTGTTATTGATGTGACTCACTAGTGCCCTTAGGAACCGAGTAAAGATATGGATCCTCTTTGCTTTGAGACAAGGTTGGGCTACACTAACCTACGGGTTGACTCTTACATCCGACCCTCATCAACGTGTCACTGATACAGATTGACACTGCTCGAATTAAAATATGAAAATCTCGTTGGATAATTCACTATAACACGCAATGTTCTAAGCATTCAA
>JBBMKA010061774.1:0-17332 GCA_037833695.1 Sechiopsis laciniata
TTTATTCTTGATTTTTTCATGCTTTTTTAAAAACAAAAACAAAAATGTGTTTTTGAAAGCTACTTTTTTTAGTTTTTTAGAATTCCTTTAATATTTTAAAAACATTTTTAAATTTTTAAAAATAAAAACTAAAATTGGTTATCAAACAGACCTGTTTTTAAAATATTAAAAACAAAAAACGAAATGGTTATCAAACGGGGCCGTAGTAATCTATTAAGTGATTTCTTTAGGATTTTGACTAACATTATATATTGGAAGTATAAAAAGCAATGAATTCATGAAATTTTTGCTACAGTCAAGACAAATCTCGCCCTTATTGGAAATCATTCTCATTCCATATTTACTTTCTTGCTCATTTTCATTTTGACTTTATATATTATCTAGATATTTCGTCCATATTTTCAAATTGCCATTTTTTCTTAATACCAAAATTTCAAGTTGCCATATATTCGTGTTAAATTTTAATATTGTATTTCATCTATATCTTCTATATCTTTAACTAGTTGCCAAAAAGAGTAGTGGCTCATCCTCATTGTTATAAATTCGAATTTCCCATCCCATTGACTAAAAAAATATTTAACTAGCTATTTGTTAGATTTCAAAAAAATTAAAACCAATATTCTATATAATTTAAAAACTAAAATTTAGTAGAAGGTTAAATTTTAGTTTTTATGATTAAATAAATTTGAATTCAATTCTAATGACAATGTCGTTCATAATTTCTAACAAATTAAGTACCTGTAGTTTAGTATCTATGAATAAATGATGCAATTTTTTGTCTAATAAATAATTTAACTTTCAAATGGTCATTATTGACATATTAATATCTAATTTCTACATATTAATAACTAAACATGTAGTTTAGTATCCATAATTTCTACATATTTAACATGTCAATAATTATGAAATGATAGTGACCATATTTTGATAACTTAATTCACATTGTTATTATTGACACATTAATCATTAACTTTCACATATTTAATTGCTAACATTTATGGAAGGACAATATGACTATTTTTTGATAATTGTAATCATACTGTTATTATTGATACATTAATAGTTAATTTTCACATATTTAATTTGTTAATAATTATAATCGAAAATGACTATTTTTTATTGAATCATATAGAGATTAAATTATTTTAAAAATTATAGTTACTAAATTAAAAAAAACAAATCAAATCACAAATTTATAATTTGCTCTTAATATTAATACTTTAGTTATGTAATGATCCTACTTTTTCAAATTTATAAGTTTTGAAAATGGAGAAAAAACGAACAAAAATTGTAGCACGATCATTCGTTTTCATTTACTTTTTCTACTCATTTTCATTTTGACTTTATATAATATTTAAATAATTAGTCTAAGTTTTCAATTTTATTTTTTCTTTATTGAAATTTATCATTGTATTTCATACAATCATTTAGCTAGTTAATTTCAAATATGTTATTGGAATCATAGGCGTGAGAGAAAATATACAAAAAGGAAATTTGTTTTAGGTGGCAAGGTTTTGGTTGTCTATTTTAATTATAATATTTTTTAAAAATATTTTTTTTATTATTATTATAATTTAAATAAATAATAGCATTCAGCATTAGGCTATAAATATCCCTCCACAGCACTTCCATTTTCCCATCACTTCCTTTCTTCTCTCAAACTTTTCACAAACACTCCTAGAACACACCTTCCAAATGGCTTTTCTTCGAAGGGCACACCATCTTCTTTCCTTTTTACTTCTAACTTTAGACCTCGCCTTGGCTGCTAGACCGACACTCGACATCGTTACTCTAGGAGCCAAGCCCAATGCCTTGGCTGCTGGACCGACATTTGACATTGTTAGTCTAGGTGCCAAGCCCGATGGCAAAACCGATGCCTCGCCTGTACTGCAAACTTCATGGGCTAATGCATGTGGCTCAACCGAGCCGGCTACCATTTACGTGCCCAAAGGTACATTTTACGTTCAAAGGGGGGAGTTTAGTGGTCCTTGTAAGAACAATGCCATCACTGTGCTCATCGATGGCACATTAGTGGCTTCTTCGGATATTCAGGTTCTCGCTAAGGCTCAGTCTGAATCTTGGATTCAATTTAGAAACCTAAACGGGCTTTCTATATCTGGTGGTGTTCTTGATGGTCAAGGAATGGGCGTATGGAATTGTAAAAAATCAAGCCAGGCTTGTCCCAATGGAGCCACGGTATGCATTTTTCTTTTTATATATGCAAGTGTCAGAATCAATTTATTAACTATTTTCTTTAAATATATCATCTGACCTTATAATATTTAAATGTCAATTAAATTCTAGTAAATTTGTTCTTAGGTAAGGTACAAACATATATATCGAATTTGTAATCTTATGGATCTCCAAAACTCTTTTTAGAGTAACCTTGGGTTGGTAAATAACGTAAATTTGAAACAAAGGTTCATCTTCCCTTCAATTTCAGGTCAAATTTAACCAATATAAGATTTCTTTTTTACCTGGTTATTCAAATTCTTAAATTAAATAATAAACTTTGAGTAAAGCAAGAATAAGTGTATTAATGTGTTAGAGTTGACTCCAGGTTGCTTATGACATTAATAATGGTATAATTACAAGTTTAGTTTTTGAACTTTTGACTTTACTTCTTTTCCAATTTTGTAAGTATCTAAGGGGTGGTGTTTGTTTGTCATATTTAAGGAGGATTTAAAATGAGTATTTATTGACTACTTTTAAAAAAAATTACACTCAAACAATTACATCCAAATGAATTTTTGTAACTACTCAAAATAACTCATCATTTTTACTATTCAAAGTAACTCCTCATTTCTAACAATTCATTTTTAATCATTCATTTATCACTACTCAAAATAACTCCTCAATACTAACAACTTATTTTTAATCATTCATTTCTAACTTTTCAAAGTAACTCATTTTTAACCACTCATATCTAATCATTCTTTTTTTTTTATCTACTCAAAATAACTACTCACTTCAAATTAACATCCAAACAAGCAATTTTCTAACTCCTCTATAAAAAATCACATCTAAACAAGTTTTTTGCAAAACTCCCAATTTTTAACTATTCAATATAACTCTTCAAAATAACTTCTCAATCTAACTTCTCATCCAAAGACTCTTTTATTTTAAACATTAACTGTATCAATTTGACAGAGATTAGAAAGCTCATAGTTATTTTTAAATAAGAAAAAAGAAAGATCATAGTTTTCGAAGATATTTTTTAAAGCGTATGCACAAAAAAAAAAAACTCAAACATGAAAATTCATAAGCTAATTATACTTTTCATTTAACCGTCTCTATATTTAACTTGATACTAATTTTTTGGTATGGATTTGTTTTGAATTTGTAGAGTCTACTAGTTTCACAATCTCAAAACGTAAAAATCAGTGGATTAACTTCGATCAACAGCCAAATGTTTAACATTGTGGTGCATGGTAGCCAAAACGTTGAAGTACAAGGAGTCAAAGTATCATCCGCGGGCGACAGTCCAAACACCGATGGCATCCACGTCGAAGAATCATCCGACGTTACCATACACAGCACGACCATTGGCACCGGTGACGACTGCATCTCAATCGGCCCGGGAACCTCGAACTTGTGGATGGAAAGCATTGCATGTGGACCCGGTCATGGAATCAGGTTCCCCGAGCTATTACAATTTAGTCTTTATATTTTCACTCTTTTCAATTTAGTCCTCATATTTAAGAATTTGGTAAATTATTAGTTTAGTCTCTATGATATGAAGAAAGTTAGAGTTTAGTTCACATGGTTTCAAGAACTAGAGTTATTTAAAGAAAATCATAATTTAGTCTCTATGATTTTAAAAACTAAAATTTAATCCATATAGTATTATAAAGCCTAAAATATAGTCCTTCTCGTTAGTAATAGTTAGTGAATGAAATATGTGGAAGCTGAGTATTCATGCATAAAGGATGTGATTTTTTTTTCAAGTATTTAATTTGTTAACCAATAGAAACGAGAAGAACTTTTTTTTGGTTTTATTAAAGCCATAAAGTAATTCTAATTTTTAAAATTATTAGAGCTAAATTCTAATTTTTTTCAAATTGTAGGGACTAAACTTATAATTTATCCTTAAAAAATTGTAGCGATTCGATTGTTTTCGATAAAACATTGTTGAATGTGTGTAGTGGTTGTAGCATTGGGAGCTTGGGGAAGGGGCTGGAGGAAAATGGAGTGAAGAATGTGACAGTGAAAACAGCTACATTCACAGGGACTCAAAATGGAGTTAGGATTAAATCATGGGCAAGGCCAAGCAATGGCTTCACTCAAAATGTTGTTTTTCAAGACATTGTTATGGACAATGTCAAAAATCCCATCCTTATTGATCAAAATTATTGTCCACATAAAGAAGATTGCCCTGGCCAGGTACATTTCCTCAATTTCATTCACATTCACAACATTATTTTTTATGTTATGAAATAGAGTCTAATTTTTAGTATTATTGTGATTTAGCATAATTTTCAAGTCTTTTATTGCTTGGATTATGTGCAATTTTAAAGCTAGTTTAGAGATGGTTTTGTTATAGATTTCCAAAGTTTTAGTCTAGTTTGATAACCATTTCATTTTTTATTTTGATTTTTGAAAATGAAGTTTGTTTTCTTCATGTTTCTTTACCATAGTTTTAACTAAATTTAAAATTAAAAAATAAGTTTTGGAAACCATTTTTTTTCTAAATTATAGTTTGGTTTTTGAAAACATATGTCCAAGAATATTTTTAATGTTTTGCACAAATCTCTCAATCAACTTTGGGAAGATATCGTAGTCACAATTCGTTTTCGATGTAAAAAGCCGAAGCTTTATACTTTTGGAGAAATAATACTTCTATTGGGAATATAAACAAAGTAGGAGTAGATCTTGGGTTATAAAGGATGACAAACAACTCCATTGGTATGAGACCTTTTCGGAGAAACCAAAAAACAAAGTCATGAGGGCTTAGGTCCAAAGTGGACAATATCATACATTGTGGAGATCCGAGTAGGTTTGTCGTCCCTTAACAAATGGTATCAAAGTTGTGCTCCTGACTTAACCATATAAGAAGAACCTCGAATATGAAACAAAGATTTGTGAGCTGATGGGGTATGAAATAGTCATGATGAAAATTCGTGGTTGAGACGCCTTATGTGTGCTCCGGTGGGAGTACTTATGAAATAGTTGCCTCGGTGAGGGGTAGCTGTTGTGCGCTCAAACATAAATCAAGTGAATTCGTGGTTGGGTTTTACAGTTTGCTCAAGTGTAATTCGGAAGGATTTGTAGTTTGAGTGAAGGTGTGCTCAAGTGTAATTCGGAAATGACTATTAGGGAGGCTCGGATGTGGTACTTTGTTCGAAGGGAGGATTGTTGGGAATACAAACAAGGTAGAAGTAGATCTTGGGTTTATAAGGGATGACAAACATCTCCATTGGTATGAAGCCTTTTGGAGGAAGCCCAAAAACAAAGCCATGTGGGCCTAGGCCCAAATTGGACAATATCATACCATGGTGAAGATCCGGGTAGGTTTGTCGTCCCTTAACAAGTGGTATTAGAGTTGTGCTCCTGACTTAGCCATATCAGAAGAACCTCGAGTATAAAACAAAGATTTGAGAGCCAAATCCGTAGTTGAGACGCCTTATGTGTGCTCCGGTGTGAGTGCTTCTGTATGAGCTCATGATTGAGCATATGTGTACTCTAGTGTGGGAGTGCTTCTGAAAGAAGTGCTCGAGTGAGGAGTACTTCTAAAATAGTAGCCTCGGTGAGGGGTAGCTATTGTGCGCTCAAACATAAATCGAGTGGATCCATAGTTGGCGGTTTGCTCAAGTATAATTCGGAAGGATTCGTGGTTTGAGTAAAGGCGTGCTCAAGTGTAAATCAGAAAATGACTATCATTAAGGGAGGCTCGCATGCGATACTTTGTTCGAGAGGAGGATTGTTGAGAGTATAAACAAAGTGTTGTAGAATCCCACATTAGTTAAATAAGGAGTAGATCTTGGGTTTATAAGGGAAGACAAACATCTCCATTGGTATGAGACCTTTTAGGAGAAGTCTAAAAACAAAGCCATGAAGACTTATGCTCAAAGTGGACAATATCATACCACTGTGGAGATTCGGGTAAGTGTGTCGTCCCTTAACAATTTCATTGATAGTAAGAAAGGAAACCATATATAAAAAGTACATGAACAGTTACAAAAAAATAAAAATAAATAAAATCTCCAATTTAGATAAATGTCCAAGCCTTATATGGACTATAATTATAGTGTTATTGTCCTTTATTGTAAATCATTCATGTAACTACTCATTTATATGTTTCTTATATACACAGTCTTCAAGTATTTTTCTTCAAAAGAAAAACATATATACGAAGTACTAAGTAGGTAACAAAATAATAACAAAATTATATTTATTAAAATTCAAAATAGTTACCAAATGAAGTCTTAATAGTTATGGTTTAATACCATGAAATAAAAACAAATTAAGGTTGGCATTGACTCGATAAATCAAGTTTACATGGTAAAGAAAAATAAAAGATAATGATTTTTTTTAATTGAATTCTGATAACATTTTAATTTTATTTGTGAAATAGGAATCTGGTGTCAAAGTTAGTGACATTACTTATCAAGACATCCATGGAACATCAGCAACAAAAGTAGCAATAAACTTCGAGTGTAGTCCAATGAATCCTTGTACTGAATTAACGTTGGACAACATAAATCTTACCTACGACAATCAAATCCCTCAATTTGTATGTAAAAATACCCATGAAATTACCTCCAAAATGGTTCAGCCTCCTAGCTGCTCAATATCACAAACCTAATTTTGGTATTCACTTATTAGGTATTGTATTAATGCAAATGGTTAGCAAATAAAGTTCTATTGCTCAGCCCAACTGTATTGAATAATTGATATTAATATATGTGTGTTTTGTAGTAAAAAAATGTTTACCACAAATTCACATTGATTAGTGTAAAAGTTGTTGTCCATTGAATTTGCTTTCTAGTTTACTTTGTGATACAATTGTGGCAATCGTGTTCGGACCAACTTGCGTGCACATCGACTAAGATATACTGCCAGACTCTACAATATTTAGATGTAAGGAAACTCGTAGAAAATTAATTTCTAAGAAGGTGACCACCATAGATTGAACTCATCATCTTAAGCATTTCAAGATCCTTTTTGATTACTTGAGCCACTTCATGATGGTTCAATTGTGGCAATTGTCCAGTTTTAGTAGTACTTTTATAGAAAATCAACAAATTTATTAGTCGAAAAGTGTTCGATTCCCCCTGACGCTATATTTTTGCTATTTAATTTTACCTCTATTTATTTTTTCTTTGGGTAAAATATCGAATGGAACAAAGATAAAAGTTCAGGAACCAAAACTTTATTTGATATATAAAAAGAAAAAATAAACAGAACCTACAAAAGAAAATTGAAAACTAGATTGATGTGTTATTTATTACCTATGTTTTTAAAAACTAAATAAAAATTTGAAATCTAAAAAGAAAATTGTTTCGAAAAATATGTTTTAATTTTTGAAACTTGGTGAGGAAATTCATACTTTCATAAGAGAAGATGAAATCTTGCAGAGAGAACTTGAGTGAAAATATGTTTAAATTACAAAAATATAAAACCAAAAAACCAACTTAACTATTAATTTTCTTTTCATTATAACAATGTTAACTTATTCAAACCTAAGAATCATGATGTTTAGGGGAGTTTAAAGATTGATTGATTAAACACTATGGATACATTAATTTGAAATGAAAATATGACAGTAATGGATGAAGCCAAGACAAATTCAACCTGCACTAGAATGACCAAAAGTGGATGATATAAATAATGTGAAATGCCAGCAATATAAACCAAAAATCCCTAAAATGTCAACAATCTATTAGTTGATTTCTCTAGTATTTTGACTAACAAGTAACAACATAAATCTTCGATAAGAAACTCAATTAATTAAAATTCTTTATACAGTAGGAGTTGGAGATTTCTTTTCCAGATAAGAAAGTCAATTAAGTAAAATTCTTTATACAGTAGGAGGTTGAGATTTTTTTTTTCTTTTTTTTTTCTTTTTTCCTTTTTGTTAAGATACAACTCAAAAAAAAAAAAAAAAAAAAAAATTGAGCGATTAGAGTGAATTTAATTTTAATGATTAAAATTCTCAAAAAAAAATTGAATGATTTAAAATTTAAAATATTGAATTAACTCGTTTGATTTTTGTAGAAGAATTGGAGACGTTAGAATTTATTTGAATATAGAAATTTGTAGAGAGTTACATGTAATAACCGTTTAGATGTAAATTTTTTTTAAGAACTTGCAAAAAAGAAAGAAAAGAAAAAACTCTTCGATCTGCCCAATTTTCTCAAGGTCGTTGAAGAAATTAAATTTCTTGTATCATTTATCATTTATCAACCTATATGTAATCTAAAGCCTTTACATTTGTAGATCCTGTCATTGAGAAGGTGCTCAAGAAATTTAGACGAAAATAAAATCACATTCAAACGAGTTATTGTAACTATTCAAAACAACTTCTCATTTTTAATTACTCAAAATAACTCTTCATTTCTAACTATTCATTTCTAATCATTCATTTCTAACTACTCGAAATAACTCATTTTTAACCACTCATTTTTAATTATTCATTTTTAACTATTCAAAATAACTCTTCATTTCAAATCTACATTCAAGCAAGTTATTGTCACTAACTCGTATAAAAAAAATCATATCCAAACAAATTTTTGGCTCTAACTTCTCTATAAAAATCTAAATTTCGACGAGCTATTACAAAAATTTCAATTTTTAACTACTCAAACTAATTTCTCATCTAAAGACCTCCAATTCAATTTCATATAATCCGTCGCTTCTATGCAACATAGAAAAAAGATAACTTGAATAACAAAACTTTAGAAAAATTATTTTTTTAGTCTTTAGGTTTGAGATTTAGTTTAAATTTGATTCATATATTTTAAAATTGAATATTTTTTACCCATGGCATTTCAATAATGTTTCACATTTAGTCTTTGAGTATTTTTTAGTTTACTTTTATACTTTTTTTTTTTTTTATAAATTAAATTCAGATAAAACTAAAATAATCACTTCATCAATATATAAAAATTTAAAATTAGTTTAATTGTTATTTTAGTCAACATTAAATTATGTAACTAATAATTTTATTATCTCATAAATTGAAAATAAGTATTATTAAAATGTCACGATAAACGAGTTCAATTTTAAAAACTTAAGAACTAAGAATGTATTTTTCCCTAATACTTTTCATACCTACATGAAGCATACACATGCATGGGACTTTTTTTTTTTTTTTTTGAGTACAAGTTGAGGGAAGAGGGATTACAAATATCGATTTCAGGGATCGAACTCGTGACCGTAGAGTGGAAATGGATTAACACCAAACTAGATAATCAATCGTGTCACCGACCCATTCGATCATGATCACATAATTTATAAATTTAATCGAACCATTAACTAACAATTTATAATGTATAATTAGATTCATGATGCTCAAATCCTATGATATACATCAAATGGTTGATTTAGCAAAGGTATAACATTCTAATAGGAATATTACATACCTTGATAAAATAGGCAGCAAAACCATTAATCTCTCCTGTATATTTTGTTATTTTGAAACAAATCTCTTCTGTATTTACTTTTTTAGTCATTTTTGTGTGAATATTATATTTTAGTTAGATAGTTTGTCATAGATTTTAAACTACCATATATTTTTGTTTGATATTAATATTTCATTTCATATAATATCTAACTAGTTAATTTCAAATTTGATATTGGACTCGTAGGCTCGAGCAATGAAAATAAAAAATCGATGATTTTTTTGTTAATTGCAATTAATATAAACTTATGGGGCGGACTTTTTTTTTTTTTTTGCCATTGCATAAAAATTAGAATAAAGCTTGTAAATGGTAAATTTTCTTACAACCAATATCCCGAATGATTTAATACATTCTTCAACCCAAATCCTATTCCAAATTTAATAATTTCATTTTAAACAAACTTTTTTTTAACATAGCTGCCTCAAAATAACGTTTGGATATATATTTAAAAATCAACATATCGGTAATAATATTTAGATATAAGCCAACAAATATTCTTAAAAATAATAAAAAAAAAAAGATATAAACTAACAAAAGCTTAGTTTAATCAGAATGATGTATATTTAAAATAAAAAAAATAAAAAAAATAAAAAAAATAAAAAAAATCAACGATGATGTATAAATTAATTATCATAAATTGTGAGTTGAAATTATTTCTCTCCAAATAAAGTTGAATTTAAAATAAAGATAAATGGAAAATTACATTTTTATTTACTAAGTTTTGTTAGGATCCCACAATTGTCCCACATTGGAAAGTGGAAGAGTCCTACAAACATTTATAAAAGATATGGGTTACTCCCCTTATTGCCAATTGGTTTTGAGGTGTAATCTCATATTCTTTAATATGGTATCAGACTTAGCAAGTGACCAGCGTCCATCATGTTTCTCTCTTCACCATGCAATCATCAAATCTACTTTACCTTTCCCATTTTTTCTCGCTTTCTCTCAGTCTCCCTAATTTTTCGATTACCAATTTCTTCTTCTCTCCAACTTTCTTCCTTCTGCTCCACCATGGCTTCAAGCTCATCGTTTGCAAATTCTTCCATCTATCTTTTGATAAACATATGCAATCTTGTGTCTGTAAGACTCGACTCTTCCAACTATGTTCTCTAGAAATTTCATATTTCCCCTCTGCTAAAGGCTCACAAATTATATGGATTCGTTGATGAAACCCTAAAACAGCCAGACAAACCTGATAAAGAAAAGGGAATAGACGATAGAAATGAATTTGATACATGGTTTGAGAAAGATCAAGCCCTAATCACCCTCATCAACGCAACTTTATCTCCTTCAGCACTCTCCTATGCTATCAGTTGTTCAACCTCTTAAGAACTGTGGCAAACACTAGAAAAACACTTTGCATCTTCAATAAGAACAAATATGATTGGCCTAAAATCAGAACACCAAGGAATCGCAAAGAAATCAGGTGAATCTATCGACCTTTATCTGCAACGTATTAAAGATTTATTTCATCGATTAGCTGCGGTTGAAGTCAAGATTGACACAGAAGATCTTTTCATTTATGCTGTCAATGGTCTTCTTTCTACGTATAACATCTTCAAGATTTCCTTACAAACTCGCTCAACTAGTTTGTCCTTCGATGAACTTCACATTATGCTCAAGAACGAAGAACTACTCTTAAATTACAGAACAAGAAAGCAGATTTTTTGAATCCCACCTTAATGGCCATGAATACATCATATAATAATGGGGACAGAAAAGGTTGGCGTGGCTCTAATCGGGGAAGAGGCAGGTTCAATGGAGGTCGAGGAAGAAATCAATATCAACAACAACAAAATATCCCTATCTCTAATACGTTTGCGACCCCAACTAATCAGAACTCAAAAATGAGACAAATCAATTTCACAATTCTCTGCCTTGTCAAATCTGCATGAAATACGGTCATGACGCCTGGGACTGTTACAACCATATGAATTTTTCTTTTCAAGCTAAGGTCGATTACCACCTTCAAAACTTGCTGCAATGGCTGCTTCGTCTTCTAATCACCTACAATCCATCTGCAATACATCTTCAATTTCTCAAGACTCAAAAGTATGGCTCTCAGATTCTGGTTGTAATGTACATCTAACTAACGATCTTGGACAAATTGATAGGGAAGTTCCTTACAATGAACATGATAATGTCACAGTTGGTAATGGACAATCTCTTCACATTACTCACCAAGATTTTGGTATACTTTCTACACCTACTCACTCTTTTATATTGTCAAATTTACTTCGAGTTTCTCACATTTCTTCAAACTTACTCTCTGTTCATAAACTATGCACTGATAATAATTGTAAGATTATATTTGATTCCACTCATTTTATTATTCAGGACAAGCAAACCAATAAAATGTTCAACTATGGACCTAGCGTCAATGGTTTATACCCCATCTCGTGCAACAATAACTGCAGTTCCTTGAAAGCCAATTGGTTTTGAGGTAGAATCTCATGTTCTCTAATATGGTATCAGAGCCCATAAAGCCCAAATGGATATCGGTCCAATAAAAATGAAATTGAGATTCGATTCAAGATTGGTGAGCCCAAAAGAGACACTATCTTGATGGGGCATGTTAGGATCTCACAATTGTCTCACATTGGAAAGTGGGAGAGTTCTATAAGCATTTATAAGAGATATGGGTTACTCCCCTCATTGTCAATTGGTTTTAAGGTGGAACCTCGTATTCTCTAATAAGTTTGAGGTCTAGTTTCATTTTGGTCCTTATATTTCAAAATTCAACATTTTTATCCTAACATTTTAATAATACTCACTTTTAGTCTATGAAATAACAAAATAGTTAGTTACATAAAGTAATGTAGACTAAAATCATGATTAGATTGGTTTTAAATTTCAATATATTGTTGAAGTGATTATTTTAATTTTTACATGGAGTTAGTTTAAAAAAAAAAAAAAATCAATATAAAAATAAATTAAGAAATCAAAGACTAAAAGTGAGAATTATTAAAATGTCAAGAATAAAAATGTTCAATTATGAAATACAAAGATCAAATTAAAATTAGTTCCAAACCTAGAAGCTAAAAAGGTAATTTTCTCGAAAAATAACATTTAGATAAAAATTTGAGATAGTTTTATAATTTCTATCTTGTAAATTACCTAATTTAACAGTCCAAATCATTTCCCCAAATATGGCTTCCTCTTAAAACTTTCCATGCAAATGGAATAGAAGTTAGCAATATTAAGCTATAAATATCCCTTTACAACATTCATTTTCTCATCACATCCTTTCAAATTTTTTTCACAAACACCCCTAGAATTCACTTTTCAAATGGCTCTTCAAGGAACCATACAGCTTCTTATTTCCTTTCTCCTTCTAACTTTAGACCTCGCCTTGGCTACCGGACCGAGATTCGACATCGTTAGTCTCGGAGCCAAGCCCGATGGTAAAACCGACGCCTCGCCTGCATTGCAAACCGCATGGGCTAATGCATGCGGCTCGACCGAACCGGCCACCATCTACGTGCCCAATGGCATATTCTACGTTCAAAAAGGAGAGTTTAGTGGTCCTTGTAAGAACAATGCTATCACTATGCTCATCGATGGCACATTGGTGGCTTCTTCGGATATTAACATTCTAGCTAACATTGATTCTTGGATTTGGTTTAGAAATCTAAATGGGCTTTCCATTTCTGGTGGTGTTCTTGATGGCCAAGGAATTGGCTTATGGAATTGCAAAAAATCAGGCAACACTTGTCCTGTTGGAGCCACGGTATGTCTATGGTAGTCACCTATATAGAAATTAATTTTCTACTTAAGATCCAAATGTTGTTGGGTCTGCCAATCCTATGTCTTGTGAGAATCCATTGTTTGTCCCTTAACTTAGTCCGAACACTCACGGATATCAAAATCATGATAGGGGTATTCAAACAACCCTAAAAACCGGGACAATCCAAACCAATTTGATAGGTTTGATTGGTAGATGAACTTTTTAAGGTTGCTTTGAGATTAAATAAATGAAAGTATCATGGGTTTGAGATGGCTCATGGATTGACCTAAAATTAATTTAAGTAAAATCCAGTCTTGAATTCATTATTAATACTAAAAAAACTATATTTTTTACATAAAACATAATTATATATGCATATATTTATTTTAATTTTATTTAATTCCATTATTGTTTTTAGACTTTTTAATCCCCAAAATTCTTTAACATTATGTTTTTAAGTCCTTAGGAGGTATCTTTTTAGTATAAATTTAAATTAGAAATTATCATGTTAATTTATTAAGAAATTAAAAACAAATAACAAGTATATATTATAGTTAAAAATAAAAAAAATAATAATAATAATAATAACCCGACTCAATCCAATTCGAAAAGCATATGGATTAGGTTAAGTTGGATTGCTTTAATATATAGAGTTGGATGGATCGGTAGATTCATAAATCCAAATTTTAGGTTGGTCTAAAAAGACACCCAACCTAACTATAAATCAACTCATCCCATGTACTTCCTAAACTTTTAAATTTGTATCTATTTGGCTCAACTATTTGAACTTTGAATTTTTTTTTTTTTTTTTCCTCTAAACATTTGATTTTTTTTCTTTTTTAAATCTTGAATAAATGCTTTTAATTTAATTTTTTACATGGCCAACAATATCATTGACCCGATGAGACATGACATTAAGAAACTAGGGAATTATTGGACAAAATATATTAAAAGTTCAAGAATTGCATATTATACACTTGTGAAAGTTTATAGACCAATAAATTAACTCAAACATGATAGTTGAGAGACTAATCTTGCAATTTATCCTACGTACATAGTAGCTATTCAAGTTTTGAAAGCAGCTTAATTTTCAAGTTGAAAGAGAATTAAAAAACCATATTAAATATCTAACTTGATATTGATTCTACCTATGAATTGTTTTGAATTTGTAGAATCTACGAGTCTCACAGTCACAAAACGTAAATATCCAAGGATTAACTTCGATCAACAGCCAAATGTTCAACATTGTGTTGTACGCTTGCCAAAACGTGAACCTACAAAGAGTCGATGTATCTTCTCCGGGCGATAGTCCGAACACCGATGGCATACATGTACAAGAAGCATCCGACGTCACCATCCTCAACACCAACATCGGCACCGGCGACGACTGCGTCTCAATCGGGCCAGGAACATCCAACTTGTGGATGGAAAGCATTGCATGCGGACCTGGTCATGGAGTCAGGTAAAGATACAAGCCAGATCCGTTACAATTTAGTCTCTATATTTTTAGATTTTTAAATAATTTAACCTCAAAATCTTGTACTTAAAAATTCGTAGCGATTTGATCGTATCACGGAAAAATTTTGTCGAATGTGTTGTTGTTGTAGCATTGGGAGCTTGGGGAGGGGGCAACAAGGGAATGGAGTGAAGAACATGACGTTGAAAACGGCTACATTCACAGGGACACAAAATGGAGTGAGGATTAAATCATGGGCAAAGCCAAGCAATGAGTTTGCTAGCAATGTTCATTTTCAACACCTTGTTATGAACAATGTGAACAACCCTATTGTTATTGATCAAAATTATTGTCCACATAACATAGGCTGCTCTTACCAGGTACATTTCCTCATTAATGAAATAGGGTTTCAATTTGAGTATTAATGAATGAGTCTTTTTTTAGTACAATAATATTTGGGGTTTAGAAGATCTGAATTTATAATTTTTTTTTTTTTTTTTGTCAAAGATATAGGTCAATTACCACTCGACTATGTTCACTAGGACTTTATTGAAAAAAAAGAAAAGAAAAAGAGATACTTCATTAAGAATCGACACAAACAATTAAAAATGAGAAAAAATAAAATTCTCCAATTTAGACAAATAAATAGCATCGACAATGGTGGGCATATGGAAGTTAATCAATGATGTGTCAATGATGAAATTGTGAGTAAAATGGCTAATTGAACAAAAATAAAATTATTTACGCATGAATCATAAGTTTTCAATTATTTAATTCATCAACCATTACAAATGTCAAGGACTATATTTTGGGTTCTATCCTTTTAAATATAGTATCCTTTTAAAAATATATATAGATATATATATTTTAGGTTTTATCAAAATATAAAAACAAAATTCTAGTTTTTAAAATCACTTAGACTAAATTTCAACTTTTTTTTTTAAATCATATAAACTAAACTCTAACTTTTTTTTAAACGATAGGGACCAAATATATAATTTATCTTTTATCGAATGTTCATAACGTTTTCATTCGGTGTGAAATAGGGTTCTGGGGTGAAAGTGAACGACATTACGTACCAAGACATCCATGGAACATCGGCCTCAAAAGTCGCAATAAACTTCGATTGTAGCCCGACAAATCCTTGCACCGGACTAACGTTGGAAGACATAAATCTAACATACGAGGATCAAAACCCTCAAGCTTCATGTAAAAATGCTAAAGGGATTACATCGGGTGTTGTTCAGCCTCCTAGCTGCTTAACACCATAAACCTTATTAGTTATTAATGTATTATGCAATGGTAGTTAGCAAATCAAGTTTATTAATTGCTTGGCCCTAATATATGTTTATAAATGTTTACTTTGTAGTGAAGTTTGCTTGCAGCAAATATTCAATACCAAGGACTTCTATTGTAGTGATTACACATTGATTAATTAATGTAAGAGTTTGTTGTCCTCTTTTATTTTTTTAGTATTTGACGCTATAATTTTTAGAGAATTTATCCTAAACAGTGCATTCTACCTCTTGTATTATATTTGCAGCACAATTTCTAAAATAATTCATCTATAGCAAATTGATTTCTATCAATGATAAAACTCAACTAGCGATAGAATGAGACATTCTATCAATGATAGAACTCAATCAGTGATATAATTCAATTTAAATTTCCTACTATAAATGAATTAGTTTTGATTTTGTGCTATAAATAAAAATATTTTATCCTTTTTTATTATACACATAAAATCTTCTCATTTTTAAGATGAGAAACACATGTTCAGTTACACTAACAATATTATTAAGCAAGTATTAAATGCTAAAGGAAATGTCTATGGCACAAAATTATAAGAAATGAGTTATATAATATCAAGGTGTCTATGACTGTGGTTATAATGATTAGTGTAAGAGTTTATTGTCCTACAAATTTGTTTTCTGGCAAAGCTGGAAGGGGGTATTTGTTTGCCATGTTTAAGGACGATTTAGAAGATTTATTAACTCTTTTTTAAAAAAATATATACAAACGAATTTTTATAATTACTTAAAATAATTTCTCATTTTTATTATTAAAAATAATTCATCATTTCTAATCATTCATTTATAACTACGGAATATAATTTTTTAATTTCAAACTACTCATTTCTAATCAATCAAAGTAACTCATTTTTAACCACTCATTTTTAATCTATCTTTTTTTAACTACTCAAAATAAGTACTCATTTTAAATATACATCTAAACAAGGTTTTCACTCCAACTTCTCTACACAATAAAAAAATTACATCTAAACGAATTTTTTGCTACAACTCTTAATTTTTAACTATTCAAAATAACTTTTCAAACTAACTCTTCATCAAAACCTCATCCAAACACCTCCCAAGTCTCCGATTATTAAAAATAATAATTTTGTTTTTTAATATACAAGTTTTATGTAGCAAATTAATAAAAACAATCATTTTTTTTAGAAAATTCCACAAGCAAAATTCTAAGCGAAATTGCATTTCATTAAAATATTGAAATTATAAAATCAAT
>JBBMKA010061795.1:0-17328 GCA_037833695.1 Sechiopsis laciniata
AATAACTGATCCTGAACAGATATCCTCGAAGGTCTCATACCCTCGGCCAAATGACCAACTCAAAAGCTAATCCCAAACAGATATCCTCGAAGGTTTCATACCCTCGGTAAAGTGACCAACTCAAAAGCTGGTCCTGACCAGCTCTCTAAACTGGTCTAGGGACATCCAGGAGAGTACCCAGTGTCTGGCTCTAAACTCGGAAAGGAAATGGTGTACTTACGAACATTAGCCTGAGGGAGCTCTCCTCCCGGCGCTTAACGCGTGTCCGCGCACACCGCATGCTGCTGTAAACCACGTAAATGTAGGGGCCTAGGGACAAACTACGATGGTCCAAGTACACATGCCTAAAGACTTAGAAGCGGTGTCACTGATCTACAGTAGTGCAAGGCCCTCGGCACTCAACTGTAGCAGCCCTAATACCACCGACGCCTGAAGCTATGAACTGGCCAAGGCAGGCTTGCACCATTGGCAGGGTTCCGCTCTAGCAGGCTACAAACTAGGGTTATATCGGGTGGTGAGCTAGACCACACCTGACTGCTGGGGGCGGGTCCTATCCTTCCTAGTCCCGATCTGTGGGGACAAGTTACGTTATGTCTACTCTCAGCCTCTGGATGTTAACAACCTAACAAGTTCTATCTAAGAATACTCGACCCTGTTCCCTAATAATCAAACATGCTCAACAACATATAAACCCTAGCATGGTACTACGAGCTTAAAGATAGGAATCAAAGCATGTTGGAAGAATAAAACCTAGCATGACACTAACATGTGGAAATAGGAGTAAGACATGCTAGCAGGAAACAGAACAGCATATAAATCCTATCCACTAAACATGCTTGTAAATAGTAAACAAGTAAACAGGAATGCAATCAACGAAGTCTCGCAGGGTCCACACAACCCCGGCAAGAAATCCTTATCTGGAAACAAGCAGAACAAACAAAGAAATAGAAAGTGCTCATTGAGCTGCAGATCCAACGGACAAACAACCTAGGGCAAATAATTAACAAGCACAGCATTAATAATCAACAACTAAACACACTACAGAACCAAAAGCACAAGGCTCAGAAAGCTACCCAAAACCGAAGAGAACGCATGGCAGCTCGGAAGCAAGGACACAGTTGGCTCGGTAGGGCTGCTCGGTAGTGCACGAGCAAGGGTGAAGGCGAAGCTGCGATGGTGTGCGACAGCGAGCGAAGGGCTGCGGCAAGGGCTGTGCGGCAAGACGAGGCTGAACGCGTGCAGAATAGTAAGGCGAGCAGAGCTACTGCACGGTGAAGCTCGGTGTGTGCGAGCGATCCAGGCGTGCTCGAGAGACAGCTGCGCAAGGCGAGGACTTACAGCCTTGTGGGCGTGAACGAAACGATGCAAGGGCGAGCGGGGGCAGCGATCGGTGATGGATCTCAGCAAAAAAGGGCTTCGGCGATGGAGTTTGGGTGATGGTGTTTTTGGTAATTGGAAGAAGAGAAGAAGAAGTGAGAATTCGTGAGAGAGATCGCATTTTAGGGAAAAGAGAGGTGCGACTAGGCTTATGGTCTCGATAAAAAAATAAGGAGGGTTCAACGAGGGTGTGCCACGTGTCCTCCAGCGATCCCGGCTTTGAGTCCTGGCGAAGGAAAACTTAAACAATTTATTTTCCCATTTTTCTCATTTAGCCAAAAAGGATCTCCAACTTCCCAAATAGCAACAGTAGCCCTGGAAACCTGAAACCGAAATAATAACTCAAACTCAGCAATTAATAGAACAGCCTTGAAGTCTTGGTTAATTACGGAACCAACCCTAAAGGCAAAATTACTAAAATATCTCTAGAGGCTCAAACTGCCCTAACAGCCCAACCGAACAACCGAAATAGCAACAGAGCATACCTGGTGAACCAAAATGGAAAACTGGGCCGTTATACAGGAATCGAATTAAGAATATGCAGATCAGTTTCTCGCTACTACTATCATGATGGCAGATGATAGAGACGGAGTAGTAAGAGTATATGCCACACCCAATGTCATAGAATTTATGCGAAGAGGAGTAAGACCAGATAGTGGAGCAAGGGCGTTCAAATTTAAACCCATGATGAACACTCTTCTTCAGCAAAAGGCTCCGTTTCATGGGTTAGCGAAGGAAGATCAGCATAATCATCTCAGAGAGTTTATGGGTGTATGCGACTCTTTTATTATTCCAGACATGACTCGCGATAATCTGAGGTTGAGCAGAGACCAAGGCAGGAGTAAAAGTCAAATCAGCCAGTCAGGAGTAAAAGTCAAATCAGCCAGTCATGACTCGCGATAGTTGATAGAATCGCCCTTAACACCAGTCAATGGAAAGACAACGTGCAAGCAGAGACCAAGGCAGGAGTAAAAGTCAAATCAGCCAGTGATTCGCTATTAAAGCAACAGGTAGTGGAAATGAGAGCGATGTTGTTAAATATGCAAAACTCAAACAATGGCCTCTCTAGAGTACAAGGTGCTAATTCAACACATCTCACAGTAGCGAATAGAAACCAGCAAATCTCGCTAAAAGATTCCTGTAGTTTATGCTGCGAAGCACATATGTACGAAGAATGCCCATAAAATACAGCATCAGTATATTTTGCTTAGGCGAATCGTCACAACAATCCTTACTTGAATACTTATAATGCAGGATGGCGAAACCATCCAAATTTCTCATGGTCCAATAGTGCAAATGTTGGAAGCTCCAGCAACCAAGCTTTCGTGCCAAGACACAACGGGAACCCCCCAGGTTTCAGCGGATCAGTTGGCCAACAGGGTCAATGATGGAATTCGTTCTCAAACCAGCAAATCAATTCGCACAACAGCACTTCCAGCAAGTTCTCAGTAGTTCACTAGAAGGCTTGTTAAAGGATTACATTGCAAAGAGTAAAGTGACTTCGCAGAATCAACAGGAAACTATTTAAAGTCAGTAAGTGGCTCTGAAGAATCTTGAGACACAAATGGGACAACTTGCTACTGAACTACGATAAAGGCCTATTGGTAGGTTGTCGTCTGATACTAAATCCGCGTAGTTAGAAGGCAAAGAGAAGATTAAAGAAATCTCGATGATTGAAGAAAATGTGAATTCAAGAATAGAAGAGCATTTTGCCGAGTATTCGTTGGCAGTTTCGCCAAAGCAAAGTCTAGGAGAAAAAGATGTTTTTGAAGAAGAAGTTTGTGAAAGAAGAAACAATGAAATTTCTGACAAGGAAAAGGTTGAGAATGTCGCCGAGGCGAAGGAAAAAGAAGAAAAACCCGAGTTTGAAACATCTTCTAATATGGTTGTAACCAAGGCGACCAGCGAGGTGGTAGAATTCGTACCCCCACTTCCAGAGACGGAAGAAAAAAGATACTTGGGATACAAAAAATTTATGGAAATCTTGAAAGGAATACAGATCAACATTCTATTAATCAAAGCCTTAAGACAAATGTCCAACTATGCCAAATTTCTGAAAGAAGTCTTGCTAGAAAAAAATAGAGTATAAGACTGCAAAGTAATTTCGCAGAACAAGGAATGCAGTGCCCTAGTCTCTAACACGCTACCTATCAAGGAGAAAGTTCCAGGGGCATTTATAATACCAATTTCCATTGGCGGATATTACATCGGTAAGGCACTTTGTGATTTGGGAGCCAGTATTGACTTGATGCCGTTATCAGTATATAGGAAGTTTTGCATTGGAGAAATTAAACCAACTATTGTCACGATACAACTTGCGGATAGATCTATCACAAGACTTGAAGGAAAAGTTGAGGATATATTAGTACGCATGGACAAATTCATCTACCCCGCAGACTTCATAGTTTTAGATTATAAAGCCGATAAAGAAGTCCCCATCATTTTGGGGAAACTAATTTTAAAGATAGGGCGAACCTTAGTAAATGTCTACGAAGGCACAATCACCTTGTAGATGAATGGAGAAAAGATCAAGTTTAATATTTCTGACTCTATGAAATATCTTGTAGAGCTGGAGGAATGTTCTGCCATAACATCGATGGACGAAGACTTCAGCGAAGTTATGGGCAAAGTTCGCAAGAGCGAAGAGAAGAAGCCAATGTGGAAAATTTGTGGTCCAACGACGACGAATGGGAGGAAAAAAGGGAAGTAAGCAAAATGCTAAATGCAATGACGGATTTGCTGAATCTAAATGACGAGCCCCACCAATGAAACAATCGATCGAGCAACTGACCGAATTGGAAATGAAACCACTACCCGAACATTGGAAATATGCTTTTTTAGGTGAAGCGAACACTCTTTCTATTATAATATCTTCGTAGTTAAAGTAGAATGAAGATATGCTGTTAGATTTGCTTCGACGGTATAAGAGAGCAATTGGCTGGACGTTAGCCGACTTAAAAGGAATCAGCTCTTCATTCTGTATACATAAGATTCAACAAGAAGAAGAGGGATTTCGCTCAGTCGAGCGCCAGTGAAGATTGAATCATGCGATGAAAGAGGCAGTAAAGAAGGAAATTATAAAGTGGTTGGATGTCGGTGTCATATATCCAATTTCTGACAGCACATGGGTAAGCCCGGTGTAATGTATATGGATTATCAAAAAATAAATGTTGCAACAAAGAAAGACGATTTTCCCCTTCATTTTATTGACCAAATGCTGGATCGCGTGGCTGGATAAAAATACTATTGTTTCCTCAATGGATACTTAGGTTACAACCAAATCACAATTGCTCCAAAAGACCAAGAGAAAACCACATTTACTTGTCCATATGGAATTTTCGCCTTCAGGAGAATGCCATTTGGTTTATGTAATGTTCCTACTATGTTTCAGCGATGCATCTTGGCAATATTCTCAGATTTAATTGAGCTGTGTATGGATGTATTCATGGATGATTTCACCATTTTTGGCACATCTTTCGTACCTGCTTAGCGAATCTTGGGCAAGTGCTCGCAAGATGCGAAGAAACCAACCTTGTGTTAAACTGGGAGAAATGCCACTTCATGGTTACAGAGGGAATCATGCTTGGACACCAAGTTTCAAAAGAAGGGATGAAAGTTGATCGAGCAAAAGTTGAAGTAATCGAGAAGCTAGAACCACCAAAACGTCAAGGAAATAAGAAGCTTTTTGGGCCATGCAGGTTTCTATCACAGATTCATAAAAGACTTTTAGAAAATAGTGAAGCTGCTCTGTGAATTATAAGTGTTGAACAAAATGTTCGAATTCGATCTTGCCTGTGCGAACGCGTTTCAGACTTTGAAGCGAGCACTTACAACAGTACCCATCATCAAGGCACCAAATTGGGAAAAACTGTTCTGCATCCTGTGTGATGCCACCGACTATTCCATCGGAGCTATGCTTGGGCAACAAGGAAATAAGTTAGTTCATCCGATTTACTACGGAAGTAAAATGATGAGCGAAACTCAGAAAAACTACACCACAACAGAGAAGGAATTCTTGGCGATGGTGTTTGCATTGGAGAAATTTTGCAGTTATTTGATAGGATCAAAAGTGACTATTTTTACCGATCTCGCTGCGATCAAATACCTGTTCAAAAAAATCGATGCAAAACCAAGGCTGCTTCGCTGGGTGTTATTGCTCCAAGAGTTTGATTTAGAAATCATGGATAAAAAAAGTTATGAAAATGTTGTTGCCGATCACCTATCAAGAATCGAACATACGGAGAGTTCGCTTGTGCGAAGCGAAATCATCGACTCTTTTCCTGACGAACAACTACTTGTAATCAATCAAACTTCACCACCATGGTTTGCTGATGTTGCAAATTATCTAGTCAGCGATGTAATTCCAAAAGAGCTCACCTTTCAACAAAAGAAAAATTTCTTGCATGAAGTAAAGACATACTTTTGGGACGAACCTTTTCTGTATAAATAATGTGCTAACTGGATAATTCGTAGATGTGCAAGGAAGAAGAAGAGAAATCAATTATAGCTGAATGCCATAGCGCAGCGTATGCTGGCCATTTCTGAGGAGCGAGAGCAGCAGCATAAGTCTTTCAAATCGGATATTTCTGGCCAACCATTTTCAAAAATTTCTATGACTTTGCGAAACAATGTGACCAATGTCAGCGACTAAGCATAATTGGTAACATGACGAGATGCCGTTCAAATATATCTTGGAAGTGGAATTGTTTGACGTATGGGGAATCGAATTTATAGGGTTTTTTACCAACTCTAATGGAAATGTGTATATCTTGCTTGCAGTAGACTACGTCTCAAAGTGGTTGGAAGACATCACATGCGCGAAGAATGATGCGAAAATAGTAATCAAATTTCTGCAGAAGCATATCTTCACTAGGTTTGACACTCAACGTGCGCTGATCAGTGATAGAGGCACTCATTTCGTCAATAAAGCGTTGGCAAACATTCTAGAAAAGTACAATATTCACCGTAAGATCGCTACAGCGTACCACCTGCAGACCAAGGGACAAGCAGAAGTGTTGAATTGCGAGATCAAAATGATATTATAGAAAATAGTGAACCCAAATCGAATAGACTGGTCCCGCAAACTTGATGACGCTCTTTGGGCATATCGAACAGCTTTCAAAACACCAATAGGAATGTCACCATTTTGCTTGGTTTTTGGCAAGGCATGCCATTTGCCACTGGAGTTGGAACACAAGGCCTATTGAGTTATAAAAAAATTGAATCTCGCTTCGCTAGGAATTTCACCAACGCGAAATTTGTAACTTTTGGAACTAGAAGAATTGGGGGGATTTTCCTACGAAAACGTGAAATTATATAAAGAGAAAATTAAAAGATGGCATGATAAGCGAATCAAGCCCAAGGAATTCCAAGTTGGACAAAAGGTGCTGCTATTCAATTCGAGGCTTAAACTTTTCCCAGAAAATTGAAGTCCAGATGGTCAGGTCTATTCCAGATCACTCAGGTACGCCCTCATGGTGTAGTCATGTTAAAAAATGTGTCTGACCAAACACAATTTCTAGTGAATGGTCACAGACTCAAACATTATTATGGTGAAGAATCTGCGAAAGTAGATTTCGCTTCGCTAATTAAGGATTAAGTCGAGCCAGCTGGCTGGAGTGGCAGATTTATCTTTCTCAATTTATTTAATGCTCCATCTCCAGGCTAGGTAAGTTTTGAAAACCATGTACATATTTCACTGCTAGGTATGTAGTTGTTGTGTTAAAATTTTATTCGCTAGGTTAGAATAATGTAGTAGCGAAGTAAACTTAGTCGGTAAGGAAAATTGAATGCAAGTCGTATTTGTTTATTTTGGGAAGTTTGCTAAAGCGAAGATTGGGATTGGGTGTTGTCGCAAAATGACAAACGCGAAATCTCCAGCTTTCATCCATGTATCGACGCGTGTTAAAAGCTCCAGATCTCAATCAACAAGTGGCAACTAAAATTTCAATCAAATGATCTAGGTTTCGCCGCGTGTCAAGTGATGTCCTACAACTCGAAACCAACTCGAAAGTCTGAAGGCACAAAGTCTCGATGCAGCGTGTAAGCCATTAGAAGAAACTCACTTTGTAGGAGTAAAGAGGAAGATTGTGCTAAAGCGATCTGTGTTGCAACAGTCGGCAGGGGTGAACGTTGTCGCAAAGACAGCTATCGTGAAGCCAATAGTCGAAAAGCCTCTGACTCAGTCTCCAGCTGGGTCTTCTGTCAGGAAAATCATGAAACAAAGGCCCACAGAGGAGAAGGGAGAAAAGAAAAGCGATGAGAAGGTCGCAAGGACTATGGTTAGGGACACGGCTTTTGTTGCCAAGTTGGCAGAATCAGCCAAGGGTAAAGCTGTAGTAGGAAAGCCATCTGGGCTGCCAGCTTCCAAAAGTAGGGAACGAAAAGGGGTAAAGCCCAATGAAGTGAAGCGAACTGAACCCGTCGTGGTCAGTTCAGTCAACTTTGCAGCTACGAAACCAAAGAAACCAGTTGAAAAAAAAAGCGGTTGAGCTCGTTGTGGCGAAGGTGTCTAAGCCCGTCTAGGATCCTGTTGAAAAAATTATTTGAGTCCACTGCTGAGCAGGCAATTCAAAAGCAGATGGCAGAGTTGGAAGCCGAATTGGCATGAATGAGAGCTTAAGAAAAAGCGAGGCTCGAGAAGGAGAAGAAGAAAAAGGAAAAAGAAAAAGCCACTACGAAGATGCAGCGTAGAGAGGAGCGAGACTCCGTGAGAGTGTGAGTGGTGCCGAGGCCTCTCTGGCCGAGCGAAGCGCAACTATCGAATTGCTGGCTTTCATCCTCGAGCAGAGCAAAGAGGAGCAAATTGCTAAAGAAAGTCTGATGAACGACATCTTTGGCGAGGTTGAGGGTCAAGATAATCCAAAAGCCTTGGCGAATAATGCAAGGTTGGCACGTCGCCAACATGATGCTAAAGCTGAAGAGCTGGACTCAGCGAGACCTCGAAGAGAAGAGTTGGAAGAAATGGACGCTGCCATGGAAGAGGATACAAAACTTCGTAAAAATTCACGAGGGACGGTTTCTGAGGCAACTTTGAGAAGGACTTAATGGAGGACTTAAAGTGTTTTACAAGTTCAGAGAAGGACTTAATGGAAATCGAGCCGCAAAGCGACGTGGCAAACTTATCGCCAGTTAGAGATGATGTACATTCAACACCTAGTCGAATTGCTGCTGATCCAATTAGTGACGAAATCACCATGTCGAGGGATGAAGACAGTGCTCCTCGCTGAGGCAAAGATAAAGGTAACTCTGAGGAGGAGTTAGATAGATAATTGGAAGAAGGCAGAATCACTGTTGCAGAATCTGGGGAAGAAATGGAATCCAATCCAGAGCCAGTGCAAAAAAGAGCGAGGCTCAAAGGAATTTCGAGGTTGAAAAGGAAGAGAGCAGAGGATCAGTCCGTTACGCCGTCACCTCCTAAAAAATAGCTCAACAAGGGAAAACAAACCAAAGGCAAAATAACAACGATTTGCATAACTGAAAAAAGACATGAAGTAATCAGCAAGAACATCATCATGTATTAATCCAAGAAGTTCTTGTCCAAGTAAGTGTTCGACGCTGATCTCAAAGGTCTACCTAAATCTGTTGTCACCCAAATCAAAACTCGAGGTGGGGCTATCTCTACACGTACCTTGGCGAAGCGAGGTGAGACTGGGTAATCGAGTTCTTCTCTAGTCTACTAGATCGTTCAAGCCATAAGGTGACTGTTTGCAGCCAAAAGATCAGTTGGGCAACCGAAATTATTTTCGGCTAGAGGACGAAGCTTGGACTACAAGAAGTTATTGAACGAGTACACGGAAGGTGACTCGACACATGTCTTGAAGTCATTGGCGTTAAGGGAGCAACTTGGGACGAAGGTCCGCAGTCTCGCCATTTCCACACAACAAATCTAAACGAGGACGAACGCATCTGGGCGTTCTTTCTCAAATCTTTGCTGACGGTCCCGCGAGTGATACTTATCTACTCAATTATGGTCGGCCTTTCGGTGAACATAGGGCACATTCTTTCAAGAGAGATTTACTCTTGGAAGGGGCAAAAGATGAGCCACTTCATTTTCCCTCACTTCATCTCCGAGCTGTGTAGACATCAAAGACTGAAAGGTAAACCAAACGATGCTTTCGTCACAAGACGAAAAATATTATGTTATGCCTTGAAGACTTCAACACGCACGACTCGCTCAACCAGGAAAAATTAGGGCACCTCTAGCAGAAGTGAAGAGCAATTGCAACTGCTACGAGAGATAAGGGACAAAAATTATACTTTTTATTGCTACTTCTGTGAGCGAGAAAAGGTTCTACAACAAGTCCTCATCAACCTTGATGGAGGTCCTTATCAGTTGCCTATATTTCCAGAACTCTCACCTTAACCTACATAATCCAACGACGAGTCCTCTGACCAATAATGGAAGTTCCTCTCTTTTTCCATTCTTTCGCTAAATTTCAATTCCTTTGTACATACTTGCACTTGTTTCTTTGTACCTTTACATTTCGCATCTCGCAACTTTTATATGTATCCTTTTTGTGAAATAATATAAATACATATGACATTATCACTTTTGGATAGCGAAACATTCTATTGCTTTTTTTTTCTGGGCAAATTTTATTAACAATCTCTATGAATAATTCAAGTCCATTTCTTTGTCTACATAATTTTCTAACGCTTTGATGCTGGTGTGAAACTTGTAAATGAAAGAGCAAATTGTGGCCCATCACCACAAACCCATTAAGTTTAGAAAGTTAATTTTGCAGAATACTTTTTGCCAGAGCGAACCCAATTAAATTTTACCCAAGCCTTAAACTTCTAGAAAACTTTAAGTTTGGAGGTGCTGAATGTTTTCATTGGGACAATGAAAAGTCCAAGTTTGGGCGAAGATTTTGCTGAAGCAAAAAATGTAAACATGCTCGCAAAAAGTGAATAAAATAAAACATGCTTCAGGAGCGATTCAGCGTAGAAAAAGGTAATTGGATAATTGCCATTACGCTGAAGTAAAAGGTGAGACTTGCAAGGCCTAACCCAAGGGTGGAGAAAATTTTCAAAAATTTTAAAAAATTTTCCAAAGTAAAATGCGAGAGCGAAGTGAATCAAAGTCCTGGGAGTATTTCTCCACTGTCGATTACTCAAACATCGCGTACCTATCTTTATATCAAACATTCGATGAAAATTGAGCAAGAGACAGTAGGAAAATGTAAGTAAGGAATCCCCAGTGAACTGTAATAGGAGAGTATTCACTTCGGTAAAAGATGAGATGCACCATTCATAAAAGGAGCTAAAGACTTAAAGCGAAAAGTTAAATTTGCTTGGCTAGTAAAGTGTAAAGGAACTAAAAAGTTAGAATTCTAAACTGAAAGAGGTTTGTAGAAATAAGTGGCTCGTGCGATTAAAAGATAAAAGTTCAGAAATTTAAAAATCTTTGCCCAACATTGTCCAGTTAGAGAAGAATGAGACTTAGAAATTTACTTGAATTTTCAAAGTGTGTTGTTAATTGTTATCGCAAAGTTAGCGAACATTAGTTCGCTGCCTCAAAAGAAGATAGGTAAAAGAAAATGTCTTAATTTGAAATTGAGCTATTACTGGAGACGAGCAATGGTGTAAGTTTGGGGGTGTGATAACTCTCAAGAATTGAGAGTTAAAGTAGCTCAAAAGAATATATTTGTTTAAAGACTTTTTCTAGAATTAAATGATTTGATATTAATTTCGCTCCCTCATGCTAAATATTATGCTTAAGCTAAACATCCTTTAGTTTTCTGATTAGGATGCATTATAAGAGTTTGTTGCGACAAAATATGTTTAATTGTCTAGAAATTACTAAGTGTTAAAAAGAATTGATACTTGTAGTTTGTCTGCAGCATAACTCGAGGAAGCGAAGCGAACCAGGAAAGAAAGGCTTCACCCAAGCGAAGGCCAGACCCGACAAAGCAGTTTAAGATTTATTCCACTTTTCCTAAGCAAAACTTCGAAGCAAAAGCTACCGGGCAAAAAGGACGGACTGGGTGGAAATATCTTATTCAAAGGACACGTGGCATAGATCGGACACTTTAAGAACTGATCGCAGCCATTCGTAAATGTTAGTTCTGACTTAGTTTACAAAATGGATCGTGGAGCAGAAAGAGGTCAGAGCATAGCAGCTTTTGGCAAAGCCACGATTGTGGAGCTGAAGATTCGCTACACCTTGTCGGAAGGCCTATAACAGGCGAGCGTCTCCTCAAAGTTTGGTGTGGAAATTTTTTTTTATAGTTTTTCTCCAGTTATCATTTTCATAGCTTCCCTTCCGTTCCGACCAAGTTGTACTTGTCTATTTAGTCTTAAAGCTGCCAGAGCGATTTCGCCGGGCTTAGTTATCGCTTTCTAGTGTAAATTTATTCTATTTTGAAGACAATCTCGCTGTAACTGAAATTTTCACCAAAGAACTTGCAAGTTATTAGCATTTCATGCATTTTCTACTATCTTTTCTTGTCTTTATTCCGTGCAATTTCTATTTCCATTAAGCATGTTTTCCATTTTTCTATTGAGTTTAAACATGTTTTTTGATATGAGGAACTGACTTTGCTGTCGGGAGGTTTCAAGGAAGTAAGGGATGTCGCGATAGCGAAGTAGTTAGCGAAAAAACGTATTGTGCATGATGTTTGTCAATTAATATACATTGCGTTAAACAAACCATTTGTATGAAATTTGTGTTAATTTGAGAGAGTTAAGATAGAGCGAACTTGCATGTATGACATTAGGACAGTTAAGCTTGCTTGCTAATTAAATAACTCTTAGAGATAAGGTTCGCCTGATGCTAATTTGGTAGAATAGTTGTTTGAATTCGAGAGAATCAAACTAAGTGCTCGAGAGAGCCGAATGCAGTGTTCGAGATAACCGAAGGGATCTCTATTAGTGTTTGCCTTCACTAGTTGCTTCGTTTAAGCAAATCCCTGAAAACCTTAACCCTCCTGATACTTCATCTTATATATTCAACTTGTTTACTCGTTTACTAGCTTATTCAATCTCAACCAACACTCATTTTTTTACCAACAAAATTGTTACTTTGACTCTTGCATGAAAACGAACTTTAAACAAGACCAAAAATCCCTGTGGAGAATGACCTTATATTTACTTTAAAACTTGCAACAACAAGACTGTGCATACGTTTCGCAAAGTTTGAGTTATACCTTCGTAAAGGCGAAGGTATAGACTTGCCACATCACCAGTCCAAATCAAGAATTATTATTTAAATTAACTGTGCAGTTATGATATTTTGCAACACATGCATTAGTAAGGTTATCGCTAACTTCTTAAACATTGCGAGAGACCTTGCATCAACCTAACTTAACCTGCTGTGATCTTTTGCAAGATCCCTCTCCCTATTTCACTGGTGGTTAGCATTCATGGGTAGCTAATCGATGCAAGCTTAATATGTGAATAGCATTATAAAGTCTATTTACCCGCAATTCTAACATGCATTCTACATACGAATTCCCACCAGATGCCTCCTAATCTAGTGAAACATAATTAAAGCAGCAACAGAATAGAAAATATAAAATACATTATGAAAAGGGTTAAACTACAAAATTATGATCTACTCCTAATACACATGAAAAAACGATAAGAAAATGGTGCGGCTTTTGCAGATGTGCGGACTCCTTGTAATCAGATACCACGAACACCTTCAGGTTGTCTTCTTCAAACGACGAATACATCGGGTTGATTCCACTCCCGGCTAACTGATCCCCATCTAGGGTTTCTGATGTTCCTTATATAGAGCTGGTTTAGTAAGCTTGAAATGTTCTAGATTGTATTTCATTCCACCCAGATCTCCGTAATTGATTCTCCAAGATTTTCGTAGTGACTTGATTCATTGATTCCAGAGTTTCCTTAGCATCATCAAATTTGCTGCGGCATCCCGTTGCTTGATTTCCTTAAATTCCAGTAATGTTGTGATTCTCTGAATGCAATAGCTTCTTTAGTGCATTTGGGTCTTGGCAACTCTCAGCTGCACCAGTCGTTTGGTTCCAATTCGGTAGTATCTTCAACTTTTCAACCTTGCGTGGTAATTAGACACGTATTAGCGCAGTTTATTCTCTATTTTACTCCAAAAAGCAATGCTAGTTTTCCTAGGGCCTAAATGTGGATGCGTGTGAGTTTTTATCTTTTTCTTCTGTATTTTAGCTTCTTTCTCAATCAATTGTCCCTAGAACCTAAAGAAAATGCTTAAGTTAATAACCCAATTTAGGCTCTATTCAAGAGCTATCAATATACCCCACAACAAAATGTCGTGGGTGAGAGACTTAAAAAAACTATAATGGATTGAGTTAGGTGCATCATGCTGGAATCTAAAGTACTTGAAAGGTTTTGGGTCGAGGTAGTGTCCTATAATATTTTTTCATTGAAGATATGCCCCTATACATTCCTTAGTTTTCTCAAAACATGGCACCAAACAAATGTCCATAAATTGAAATTTTTGAAAAACATTAAAATATTTGCATTTTCCCTTTCAAATGCCTATTTTTTTAGCTGAGTAATTGAACATCTTGCGCCAAATATTTGGTGGCTTTAGGTCACATGGATTACCCCTACAACTCCATTTCATGAAAATTGAGAATATACATCCTGATCGTTGATACCGAAACCCAAAAATTTGGACTAAGACCCACTGAAAACCCAAAAATTATGAACTAGTACCCACCGAAAACCAAAGTTTTTGAACTAACCTTAAATCTCTTTTTATTACATAAATGTGTTACTTTTGGCTAAATATTAAGTATCTTCCACTCCATGGCATCAACGGATGTCCATAAATTGAGATTTTTAAAAAACATTAAAACCCAAAATATTCGCCTTTTCCCTTTCGAACCCCTATTTTTTAAGCTTAGTAATTGAAAATTTTGGGCCAATTGTTTGGTGGCTTTAGATCACATGGCCCTTACAACTCCATCACAAGAAAATTGAGAATATACATCCTGAACGTTGGCACCAAAACCCTAAAAGTTTTTACTAAGACCCACCGCAAACCAATAAATTATGGGTATCTTCAAAATTATAGGAAAAATTATGGATACAATAATTTACAAAATTATAGGAAAATTTACTCTTTTTCATTTTTTATTTTTTATAAAAAAAATAGTTTAACGACAATCACGGTCTTTGAAATAATAGTATGAATAATCTTTAGTTTTACAACAATTACGGTTGTATCTCAATGAATATTTCTTCAGAATTGATACCTTCTGTATCTCCAGATGGGAGGGAAGATATGGACTCATCAGTGAGTTCGTGAAGTTTCTTCTTGAACTCAGCTTCAAATGTTGTCTAGGCCAAAGCTGCCATGAGTCGAGATTTTCGGTTAATGAACTCTTGCTGTTTTCGACTGGAAAGATCTTGAAGGTGGCCATTTTTGGACAACCAGCTTTTGACGGCTTTCAAGTCAGAGTGGGAAATATTGCTTTTCTCCCACCATTTGATATTGATGACGTTAACTAAGGTCTTTGAATCTGAAATGTTCCGTAGTTCAAAGTTCCAGGATAGTATCCAGGGAACTTGGAAATACATGGAAAATTTCATTTGAATCGGAAAACTATTTTTAAATATATTCTTTGAAAAGTAATGGAATGATTCTTGAATAGGTACAAGGAAGATATTGGTTATTAGACCAAATACATTCCACCAAGTTTTGAACCACCAAGGATGGGAGATCCTATGGCCGTTCGGACAAAAAAATATGAACCATGAATGCTTAATGCTGTGGTAAAAAATAACATTATACCAAGCTCGAACATAGTCAAAGTATGAATAGGTTTGGGGGATGAATGGTTTAGAGAATGATTTCTCTGTGTGGATACTCTGATTCCAACACGTTGAGTTCATCACTTTGAACATTTTAGTTTGGAATAGGCGATCTTGCTTGGATCGTTGACATCTGGAGTATGAACGATTTTGGCGGGCTTGGTGTCAACCAAAATAAATTCATAAAACCTTATTGTTTTATGAATATTTTCTGCCATAAAGAAAAAGCCAGCAAGATATATTTTTTCAACGATTTTTGAAATTTGAGGGTCCCCGAATTCTTGTTCAACGACGAATTCACCATAAGTTTTATTTTTCTTAAAATACCCTTTGATTTCTAGTTTTAGAATAAAGTGGTTAGGAACGACAGCGGTTGAATATGTCGTCGGGTTTGAAGAATTGGACGATGGGATTTTTAATTCTTCATAGATGGTGAAGATGTATCTTGAGTCGAAGACTCTGTATGAATAATTTTAGATTTTCCTTTGAGTGAAATCAGGTTCAAGGGCATATGAATCAGGTGTCATAATTTTTGCAACATGAGGTTGCTTTGAATTTGCAACAGAAGGTTGCTTTGAAGTAGTTGCGGGTTGCTTACGGCTTGTGCTTCTGCATTTGCTCATCAAGAGGGAGGAAGGGAGAAGTGAGAGGTCTAGAGAGAAACTCTCTTGAGAGGTAATCTGCAAGAGCGTTTTCGATGTCTTTTATAGGCAAAACCTCAAAATTGAAACAAGATAATATTGCTTGCCATCTGGCAAAAATTTGTTTTGAAACTAGATTTTTTACATATTTTTCCAACATAAATTTTGAAGCTCTGGAATCCATTTTAATTAAAAATCTTTTATTGATTAAATCTCCCTGAAATTTCTGTATGCACTATACAATTGCAAGGATTTTCTTTTTCACAGTTGAATAGTGTTTTTTAGTATTGTTCCAAATGCTAGAATGGAATCTAACTATACATTCCTTCTTATCTATACACTGTTTAAGGATTCTTCCATATCCTAAATCGGATGCGTCTGTGCAACGGCCCAGTTTTCCATTCCAGTTCTTCAGGTATGTTCAATTGCTTTTTTAGTTGTTTGGTTGGGCCGTTAGAGCAGTTTAAGCCTCTAGGGGTATTTTGGTAATTTTGCCTTCAGGGGTAGTCTCATAATTAATCAGGTTTTTAAGACGGTTCTATTAACTGCTGAGTTTGAATTCTTGTTTCGGTTTCAAGTCCCCAGGGCTAGCATTGCTATTTGAGAAGTTTGGAGCCTTTGTTTGATTAAATAAGAAAAAGAAAGAAAAATGTGGCTTTGCTAGGACTCGAAGCCGGAACCGCTTGAGGACACGTGTCGCAACCTTGTTAAACCCTTCCCTTTTGGTCGAAACCTATAAATACCCAGCCATCTCTCCAATTTCACCTTTTTCTCATTTTCTCTCTTTTCACCCAAATCACCAAATTCACTTTTCCTCTCTCCTTCGTCGAAAACCCTATCGACTTCGCCGAGCATGAGCAGCCGAGTTCGCCAGCCTAGGCGACTCCTTCCTTTCTCTTTCGCCGATCAGTTTGCCAAGCCGTTCGTCTGCCGCACACCCTCGCTTCGCCACAGCCGCACTGTTCCAGTCGCGTCGCAGCTTTGCCTCACTCAGATCCCTTTCGCCCGTGACTGTCAGCTAGCCTATTTGCTTCAGGTACGTTTCGCCGAGCTCTTCTCACTCCCTGTTGTTTTTCTGTCGCCTGATTCAAGATCTGTCGCTCCGTTCGAATTGCAGTTGAGTCCACGAAAGCATAGTACCGAGACCTTATCCGTTCGCTTGACCGAGCTAAGCGTCTGTGCAGCTTTCGTCTTTGGAGTTCGCCCCAGTGAGCTTTCGCCACAGCGAGCCGTTCGTCCATGCTACCTCGTAGTTTCTCGTCCGTTTCGTCGAGCCCAACTCTTCGCTTAGCCTCCTGTAGCTTCGTCTTGGCCAAGGTTCTGCTGCCTTGTATTCGGTTTAGAGTAAATTCTTCCCCGAGCCTTGCGTGTATGGTTGCCTGGTTCCGTTTAGCTACTAGTCATTAATTATTTGTTTGTAATTTATTACTTGCTAGGTTGTTAGATCTGCAGCTCAAGGAGCATTTTATCTGTTGTTTATTCCTGCTTGTTTCCAGGTAAGGATTTCTTGCTGGGGTTGTGTGGACCCTGCGAGACTTCTCTGATTTCT